>RDPX01000024.1:4463375-4484780 GCA_003991215.1 Morbakka virulenta
CATTAGGAGTGAGGAGAGAGGACGCTGACGACCGCGCCAAATGGAGGCGATTGATCCGCTGTGGCGACCCCTGACGGGAGCAGCCGAAAGATGAAGAAGGAGGGTCTTGCCAAAATGTACACCCTGTTCAGCGTCCAAAGATGGACAGTGAGCCTTTATTTCCTGCAACACGCGAAGACCGCTTCAAAAATTAATTTTGCCTTTCACGAAATAAGACGAAACGTACGATGGCGAAGATGCGTGGCAAATTAATAATAATTAAATGCACCCATTTGGGGTCCACTCGAAATTCCGACACTCTCAAGCCACAGGGGGTTATGGTATGTGAAAGAAAGCAACATGATGACATATTGACTATTTGTTTTTACGACTTTAAATCTTCTTTCTGTGTGAACTCAGACAATTACTAATCGTGTTACTTTGGATCGTGTTTCTGCACACGTGTGTTGTCTCTCTAAAAATACATTTGCGGGATTGCAAACGTGAACATGCAAATGTGAACATGCCGATTCATTGTGTAAGACGCCCCAACAAAATTTGGCAGTTGAACATAAATAAGCGAGAACTTGTATCTGTGTTTTACTTCTTTGTCGGTCAAACCAATGCACCAATCACATATCTGGCAACAAAGACTGGAAGGATTTTTCATCACACAAATTTTCACCCAGCATGGGATGTTTGTGTAAAATGGTGGTGTTGTTCGTGCAAACTCAAAAGTTAACCTTTGTCCTGCTTGCAATAGCACTTTGCATTTTATTGCCCTGTTTTAGCTGGTGTTATGCCAGCTATCAGTTTCCTGTAATTTTGAGTTTTGAAGTGTAATCTATTACATTTACTCTACCCCTCAATTAGTATCACGGATACCGTTGCCAGTACACAAAAAGCGTGTTGCTAAAATCTTTTGCATTAAAATTTACCAAGTGTTAATTCAGCGATCTGACGGCCTTCTTAACCGAAACCTATTCTGCCGTCTTTTACCGGAAGTAAAATTTCATTAACAAGATAGGAAAAGGAAGGCCCAACTATAATGAAGGCAGAAGTTCAGTTTGGTATTCAAAAAATGAAGAAAGAAAGAGGAGCAGGACTTGATAACATTGTCATAGAATTAATGAAAGAACTAGACGAGTTTGGAGTAGAAAAAGTCACGGATATTGCAAACAAAATATACAACACGGGCATTCCATCAAACCTCAGGAAATCAGTGTTTTTTGCTTTGCCTAAACGACCTGGTGCAACTGAATGCGAACTACACCGGACCATCAGCCTAATAAGCCACATGATGAAACTGATCCTGAAAATTCTGTTGAACAGAATAAAGATCAAAGTAAGGCCATGAGATCTCACAAGAGCAAAATGCATATATAGAGGGAAAAGGTAACAGAAATGCTATTTTTATCATAATAATGATGGCTGAAAAAGCAGTGGAAGTCCAGAAGGATTTGTATTTGTGCTTTATTGATTACAGCAAAGCATTTGATAAAGTGAGGCACCATGAATTTTTCAAAATATTAAAGGACTTAAAAATTGACGGAAAAGATTTGCAATTAATTCAGAACATATAGTGGGAACAGATGGCAGCTATCAGGATTGATGGAGAAATGAGCAAGTGGTCTTCAATCAAATGAGGAGTAAGACAAGGATGTGTTCTATCATCGGATCTGTTCAATCTGTATAGTGACGTCATCTTGAGAGGTATCAAAAACATGCCTGGAGTGAAAATCGGAGGTGTAAACATAAACAACTTAAGAGCTGAAAGTGAAGTGGATTTGCAGAACATCTTAAATAAAATAGTGTTAAAAAGTGAAAAGAAAGGACTCCAGATTAACATCAAGAAAACAGAATGTATGGCGATATGAAAGAAAACTATATCCTCAAAGTGTCCTTTAACTATCAATGAAGAATTTGTAAAGAATGTACTAAACGGGTACTAAACTTGCGTCCAGCCTTCTTCCTTTCTTAACCTAGCTTGCGACAGGCTATAGCGGAGGTTGTGCTACATAACTGTTGACAAACAGGTAAGGAGCATAAACGCAGAATTAACAACAAAGGAAGTCTACTGGTTTGCTTCTACCGAAAAAAATACTTCTGAGTAAGGCGGGCGATCTAGAAGTGATTTTTAGTTCTTTTTGAAGAGGCAGAAGACAAATCCAACGAGAGAAAGGAACAAGATATTGATCTTGACGATGTGGTGAAAATTTTGGTGTGTATTCAATAAAATAAAAGAATGCCTTATTGTGTTAAATAATAAGTAAAGAAATAAATAAAAAACGATTCAAGCCCTAAAAAAGGCATGAAAAAAATATATAGCAAGAGACCATTATGATGAAAGCATTATTATAATTGTATAAAGCATGTTATTTTAGATATAAAAATCAATGCAGGTCTACAAAATTTGGTAAGAATCCAAATTTGGGAGGAAATAACCTGTTTGGGGGAGGATTGCACTCTCAGTGCTTTTCTAGTTTTACATATTATTCGTCTTAATGCCTAATTCACAGTAAAAGAAATCAATAACAGTTTGTACATAAACGCTATGGCAAAAAAGGGTCATGAGTTAACAGATACCGTTGGAAAATAAGAGAGGCTTCACGTCAAACCTTAGTTCAGAGGTGTTCGGTTGAATTGTGGAAACTGATAGTATGTCAAAGTTTAATTTCATAAATACAACGGGAAAAATCAACTAACGGAAGATAAACGAGGAAAACATTTGACATGTGCAGTTAAACTTTACAATACAAGTAGACTAGAAATAGAAAGCAGAAAATGGTTACACTGAGCCACGAGCAAAAACAAATTACGAGGCAAACCTGGTGTAGATTGTATTGTAGTAATCCTTTTTGGTGTAATCGCTTCTGGTGTAGTTCCAACTATATTTCCATCATTGGTTGCATCCCACCGGGCTTTGAAGCCTCTCTTTCCGACCGAAGCGTCAGCACGGAAGAAAACCCATAGTTTATTACCACCGGTTCTGAATATGCGATTGTTAGAGTTTCCGCAAAATTTTCCAAGGTCTCTGCCAAATTCTGAATCTCCATCACGAATATGAATAAAATCAAACCGACAAAGCGGATCATTTTCAATGTCGAAATCCTGAAATCTCAGAATGACAGCCTTGCCTGGATCAACAGTGATTTCATAAACGCATTTGAGATTGTTAGGATAAATTGAAGGATAGTGAGGGCTTGCGAACAGACCATTGTTGCTGAAAAACTGACCACCACAACCTATAAAATCAAAATTCATGGTAATAATATAATATTTAAAAACTTAAAATTAATTGTCTGTCAATAAAAAATAACCCTTTATAAACTGTATGCTTAATCAAGGATTTACCACCCTGCATGTCAAACTGAGCCTTTAAAAATGCAGTAACACATCATCAGATGCACTCTGTACACTCCTTACTGAAAAAAGTTAAGTGGCAAAATACTGAGTATGAACATGTTTTCGGAGATAAAATTCTAAATTCTTCCAGTAAACCCCTAATGTGCATTGGGGAAGAAGGACGCAGAAAAAAAGATACTTGGACGGAAATACATATTAAAATATTTATACATAAAGTGCAGTGCAAGTTAACTAACCTGTTCTCAGTACTGGAGGTGGTGTGGTGCTGACCTGATGTGCTAAGGTAGTAACTGTAACAAAAAAAATGAAGATGAAATGTTCATCTTTTGGCTGCATTGCTTTACGTCTACACTCTTCAAAAATAGCAAATCTATCACTAAATATGACGCTGGAGCGTGCTTGCGTATGCCTCTTTTCACTACAAAGCGCTCAAAAGCTTCTTAGTGCAAAGAAAAGTCCTGCGCATTTTCCAGTTTTCAGACCCATTTACTGATTATTAGTTTCGTTTACTTCACAATATGTTGTACCCAAGCGTATTCCTTTCTGCCAAATAAAATATTGAAGGAAATGATATGGAAAAATGTAGAAGCTTTATCAAACGCTGTCTTGCTTTCTAAAATCTGCTTAACCAAAGTAGAAGTAACGCATACAAGTAGTACATACCAGCAATAAATGCAAGTAATACATTACCAGCCACCATTGCTAGAGGCAGCAGATTGTTGATTTAACAAGCCTTTTAAACAAACCCTTCCCTTTCGCTATTTTACTACATACATACATGTATACATACATACATGTATACATATATATCTCTACCTCTACATATATACATATATACATGTATACATAGATACATGTATACATATATATATCTACCTCTACATATATACATATATACATATATACATAAATACATATATACATATATACATATATACATAAATACATATATACATATATACTTATATACTTATATATATATACATACATACATACATACATATTTACAGGTAAATATATGTATAAAAAAGGCAGGCAGGCATGGGCAGATAAACAGTAAAGAAGGCACACACCTAGTAGGTCAAAACGAGTTGAGGAGAAAGAAGGAAAGAAAGTGAGCAAGACACACTGATGAACAAAGAGAGAAAAGGAAGGAGAAAAGAAAGAGAGGGGGAGAAGCAGAGGAGAGAAGAAAGAAAGAGAGGGGTGAGGGAGAAAGAGAGAAAATGCAATAATTGTAAAACGAACCAATATATCACCATTGCGCAAACTGAATGCAAGGAAGTTTACTGCTTACTTACTGTTTTATTCTTCAAAGTGCGAGCAAAAAAATTTAAATATTAAGCAAAAATTAAAAGTTTAAGACACCTGACTACTTATTAGACGGTGTGAAAATAATATAGATGAAGAGGATTCAAAATTGTAGTAAAGTGGAAATGTGTGCATTGTACTGGGTTTGAACCAGTGCGTACAACTTGTATGGGCACATGCTCTACCTCTACCTATATCTCAGTTTGTACAACACGTGGTTATGGTCACCATGAGGATTGATTCGAACCCACTTCACTGCAGATATATTTTTCACCTTTCTAAAAATTAGGCAGTCTTTGTATCTGGGTTTGGAGTCCTGGTGGGGTAACTTGGTGAGATTTTTGTTGTGTTAACTGAAATGAGGTGACAAGATCTTAGTATTTATATAAAATATCAGTACAGTGTGATAGCACGAGAAAAAGAAAATGAAACCAAGGCAAGTGTTTTATCATTAGAACTGCTACGTTCTTAATGCTTCTTGGTGGGCGTAACATAAAAACCTTTGGGGTAATAAATGTCTTCGTATCTTCGTGAGATAACACATTCATTTTAGAGATCGGACATTACTCTTTTATGAGAACGAGGTGTGCAAATTGGAGTGGTAGTTAAGTTTTATAGATTTAAAACATGTTTAGGAAACAATTTCACAAGTACGTATATTTAAATAAAAATCAAAGAGTTTAACATTCTTCGATGGAAGATTTCATTCGTCGGTACGTACCTTCCAAAGGCTTCCCAGTGGTAGAACTTTTATCATCTTTAAATTTGCTCTGATACAAAATCCTAAATCCAGTTCCACTTGTTGCATAGTCAGAGTAAAATTCTATCCAAACTTCATCAGTTGGGTATACTGTACTTTCAATACCCCTTCCACATAATGCAGTGTTATCTTTTACATCGCCAGTATATTTTCCTTCTTTGTATACAAGCAAATAATCTCTGGCGCAAAAGGCAGATTCTTCAACATCAAATGTTGTAAATCGTAGTGATATGGATTCTGCGTCTTTGACGGATATTATCCACAAACATTTGCTGTTTGGAGGGTAGCTGCTAGGAAAACGAGGTGACAGTATATCACCTTTCTTTGGGTAAAGAATGCCTCCACATTCTGATCCTATGAAATTAAGAAATAGGAAGAATACATTATTAGTGACTGGCACCGGTTTTTGAAAATGACGTAAAACTCTACTTTGAAATCGACGTACATGACAAATAAATAATTGGAATTCGAGGTAAGCTGGGCTTCTATTGATTGAAACAAACGCCAATATAGGGCATGGGTAATAAACCAGGTCAACTGAAGTTAACCTGGTATTTAAAGTTTTTAAGATACCTATAAACGGGCCATTTTTTAATTTGCCTTGGCGGAATATCTTTGATTCGATCAATAGAGCAAAGTTGCTTCCAGTACTTGTATATTCTCCATAATGGCAACTTTATTGTCAGTGACCAGCTATATCACCTGTGAAGAAACTTTGTTTTCGAATTCACCCATTCACTGCATAGGCCATTTTACATGATTTTCTGACGTACCCACCAACTTTGAAGCCTAAAAAAGGAGGTTCTGTGGGACTTTGTGGTTTTATAAACAGGAGCTCTTTATTACAACGCTGATTTTAGCTTTACAGTCACAGTTGCATTACAGTTATCCATTGGCGTTATGTCCCATTTGAGAATCTGCCAAATGTTTCACAGGTCAAGGCAAAGGTAAGCTGCCTTACTAACGTGCTCTGACATTGATCCAGGTATCTGGGGCAAATGGAAGCAAAACCGCCCTACTTCACGAAGAAATATATTTTCTTGAACGAACATTACAGTACTACAGTGGCATAAGGAAAACATAAGCAGTGCACAGATTATTGCTGTCAACCTTAGAGACTGCTTTCGTTCGCACTAATAAGCCTTTGCTGGACACACCGTGTTCTGTCAAAGTCTTCTACGAGATATCATTGGTCATCATAGACAATGCGTGAGAAAAAACAACATTTGACGTTTGCAATGTATTTGTCTACAGAAATGGGAACGGATAAATATATTGTATAAGCCATGCCATGCAGAGGAAAACGAGATACATAGTCTAAAAGTGTCGACTATTAAACAATAATATTGACTATATAAATTCAACTGTGTCAGCTAGCTGACCCTACTCAACATTTTGAATGTCAAGTAGTGCAATGATTCACGTCTATACTGGGTTCAAAGACTGATTTGTCAGTACTTCATGTTCTTTTCTTGTATGATTATACACCATGACCTCGGCTACCATGGGTGATGGCAAGGTTGTTGAAAATGTAGCAATTCAAAAATGTAGACTAAGAAACTGATAATGGTCATTCCTGACAACATTATTTAAGCCTTCGTATTCTATCTGTAAAACCTTACTTGCTGTAATCAATAAGAATCAGCCAATTAGCAAGACACAGACCAACAGAAGTTCCAGCAGGTAAATGTGGGATCCCAATTATGCAATATTGGGGTTTCTCCCTATCAGTAATTGTTTTTTCATGTGGTTTTATGATACGCTTGCTAAACCCTTTAAATAGAGCTTTTCCATAAAAGTTTAAAACGTTGTGTTTGTGTATAACAAAATTGGAACCACAAGCCATAGATGGCACTAAGCATACTTCAATTTAAAAAAAAATTCTGTAAGGTGTGTACGATGTATGAAAAGAAAGCATCTCTCTTACCTTTCTTAGTAGCAATTTTACCATTATTTAACAATGCATAATAATGCTGAGCAGCTACTGCTAATCTTGCAAAAGGTATGTTTTTGTTTTCCCAGGTACTTCCATATATATTGGAGCTCGTTGTGCTAGCTCTTTGATAAACTTTTCCATCAGTACCGAGGGCCCAAACGTCTGATCCAAACCCTGCAAATAACAATCTAATGGAAGGTGCATTCGCTGACTCCCTCCAGTTTGGTATATCTATAAATCTATTTGCAGGCAAAGACGCAGAATGTATTTTACCATATTTATCGAGAATCCAGATGCCAAAACTGTTGACGGCCACATCAAATATTCCTGAGAGCAACAGCTTCCAGGAAGATCCTGAAGGATTTTGCTTTGTTACTCCAGTGCGAATAAAAAGATCACCATTGCTTTTTAATCCAAATACGTATGGAAAATGTCCTGCAATAATCGATTCAAACTTCTCATCCCCAAGTAACTGCCACGATCCAACGTTTTGCAGTTTGTCCGTTATATAATAAACTTTGTTGTACCTGTCTAAAGCCCAAAGAATTGATCCGCCATGACTAATTTTTTTAACCCGCAAGTCTCCTACCTTATTCCAACTATGTTCTCGAAACCTTAATACGTTATATGTATTATCATCTACTGCAAATAGATCTCCGTTGGCACTTGCCGTTATATAAGAATACGTTGTAAATGTGCTGCTAGGAATAAGTGTCCAGTCGGATGGTAAAGTGACCTGAGCCTCTACGATATGAAAAATACAATAAAAAAGGTTTAACGCCAATAATGTAATTTTGACCATGATTCTTCTATCTGAGACGCAACTGAAAGTAGGGAGGGGAGTTTAAACATACTTGTGTCATCCAGGGTGGATTTACAGCGTCCAGTAATAATATTTCAACTCAAACACGGTAATATCAAAGTAAGAATATCATCATCGATTGCTTTCTCCTCCTCGTGTTGCTTGCACACGAACATGAGTCAGCCTTCTCCATTCACGGATTTTAACTTCACTTTTTCATTTACTAATTCCTGCAAAACAAACGACTGGGTAACAATGGTCATACCCCGGAATAGCAATAGCTAAATGACCCCTTAAATAAATTTTCTTTTTTTTCCAATGAAATTTTTTTTAATTATTTTCATTTAACATATATCTGAATGTAGATCAAAAACAATCTAGCAGAGTTATACTAAACTTAAACTTAAGCAGAAGCAAAAGAAAATGCGATTATTTATCACCATATTGCAAAAATGGGGACCCGGCCATAATATTTCCTTACTGTTCCAACGACCCCTGACCATTGTTAGGCCCAGCAACTGGGACAAAAACCCTTAAAAGTTAAAGAAAAAATAGAAAAAGGTGCTGAGGGCATACAGTAGCTTTAAAAACAGTTTCTTCCCCAATTCTTCGTCCAAACGTTTTAATTCCACTTCTTAAGACAACAG
Organism: Morbakka virulenta; assembly: GCA_003991215.1. Classification (NCBI taxonomy): domain Eukaryota; kingdom Metazoa; phylum Cnidaria; class Cubozoa; order Carybdeida; family Carukiidae; genus Morbakka; species Morbakka virulenta. The sequence continues at coordinate 4,472,177 of RDPX01000024.1, forward strand.
TACATATATTTAGTTGTATTATTTAAGCGTCAACCAACGGTTGAAGGTACGACCCATTGGTTTGAAAGTGTTACAGATAGGAAGAATTGACACCTTATGAGTAAGTTGCATTGATATTGGTGGTGTTCAGGAGAGAGTTAAATCATCGCCATCATTCTAATGCCCGGTAATAAATTGTTAGTAGAAGATTATAAGGTCACATGTCAATTTAGGGCTCACAGATACTAACGAGTCTAAACTACTATTGGCGGGAGACACGACCTAGATACATTGCAAGCCTCTGTGCTAAGAGGGTGTATTCGTGAAGGCATGACATACTCAGAACAATATGATTACGATGCGCTTTCGCCTCACTTGATCAAAACCACAACGAGATTATTTGCTTTATGGGAACACCATTGAAGTCCTGGGTCAAATAAAACAACAGCACTTAATGAACTTACTAAAATCGTAGGCAACCAATCCGTTTGCTTCACCCTACCGTCATTAAATATCTATACGAACTTAATTCACTGGGTGGAGATCACCTTGATAAGCTTGGTAAGTTCAAATGGATTGTTAATTTCTGTTTTCATAAATTGACAAGGGATTGCTGAGTAGCACGATACTGGTTCACAGTAACAGTTTGACCATAAATAAAGTAAATAAATCGCTTAACAGTCGGGTAGTACCGTTAACTTCCTTGATATTAACGTCTCCTTTGTTAAGCATTTAAGCCAATTGACCAAATACGAGGTACTAAAGTGGGCACCAATTCAAAACCTAACGGGGACAGGTTGTCTATTTTTTTCCCTTTTCTTGCATACAGGGCAATGAAAATGACCTAAGGACATATCAAAAGTACAATTAATATCTTAAAATTCATAATCACATTTTCACAGATAAATGCAACATGATATAAGGTTGCTTTCTTCAGAAATGATTATTTGTTTTTGGGTATAGTTCAAAAAGACAAGGAGAAGTTACACAAATAAATGCTTTATCACGCCATACATACTTTCATGACAAATATGACTTTACAAATAACCCAATTGCTCAAACAAGATAAGTGTGTAGCCATTATACCAACGAAAAGAATTCTGTGTTTTACCGGATTGTGTCTAATCGATACTCTAAATATTACACACAATGCTTTGTGTGATAGTGTACCTGAGACAATGCAACCGTAACATCCAGTAGACTAATCAGTCAGACCTGGCCAGAAATAATACCTCGGGCTGTCCAGCCTTTAATGTTTGCAAGATTATAATATAAAAGAAGAGATAACTTACACTGTAAGTTCAAAGGTTAAACATTAAGGGCAGATTAGCTTGCAAAGCAACATAAACTAGGATGACCTTTCAAAACTTGCTGGATACCAAACATTCTAAGAAGAGAGAAATTAAAGTTATTAGCCCACTAAATGGGTGCTGGTTTCTCCGTCCATCAAAGCATGAAAAAACCATTCCCGTTTACGATCATGAAAAAAGATGTGATGACGTGAAAAACCATTAGTGAAGAGATATCAAGGTACATCTGTGGCAGAAGCAAGCCCTTGCCTTGGTCACGGTTGTGCTTCGATAACAAGAACCATTCTTGAATAAAAAAGTTAACTAAACTTTCTCTCGTGTCTAGATTTTTTTAGACACCTTTGAAATTCTAAACGTGTTAAGTGACGGTAGCTCCAACAACCCCTAATGATAACCACCCCCTTACAAATTGCTCTAAATCTAATAACGAAAAAAGATACCATACATAACGTTGCGAAATATTTGTAAAAGCAAAAGCAATCAAAAGTGTTTGTAAGCCAGCGCAAAGAAATGTCTCTATAAACTGTACCAGAAGACCCAAACACTGGCTGCTTAACAGTAATACATGGCACTTAAATAAAATAAAACTATCAAATGGAAAGAAGTCAATCTGACTTTACAAAACCAGCTGCACCCAACGAGAATCTGATATTGACCACTACCTGCCAATCACACATTGTCATGATACTTCACAGCAAAGAAACGGCATTTAAATAATGAAGCGATCCACACCACAAATCAAGATTCCTAATTCCATAAAAATATTTGACCTCAAAGACTAAGAAGGATTTTTGTGCTATCATGTAAAGCATTTTTACCATGTTTCATATGACCAGTAATCTAGAACTGTTAATCAAAAATAACTTACCTGCACCAATCATGCATTGCAGTATCAAAAATATTGTTGGTGGCAATCCTCTCAAAAGCACTGTCATTGTGTTTTTTGAGCTCAAATTTTGAGCAACAATAAATCTGCTAGCTTCACAGCAAGATCTTCTGACGTTAGAAAAATTGTACTTGTCTACCAAAGCAATCAAGACACTACAAGATTGGTGGCAAAGTGACCACGGAAGGTGCAGGTTTTTGAAGACAATATGTGGTATCATTGGACGCAAAGTTATTGTTTCTAATAAGCAGTGCCTTGTTACCCCCTGACTGTATGCACCAGTTATTTGACTTTTCAATTTCACTGTCTCTTTCAAAGACACGTGAGGAGAGAAACAGACGTTCTGCTTCATTATTTTCCAGATTGGAAAACCGAACAGCATACAAAATTACAGGGCAGTGAAGCGTCGTGGAAACAGATACTCGTTAATCCAAGAAAATAATGTAACAAGCCATGGAGGAAAATCTGATTATGAAGTGAAATTACAAAATCAGGTGAATAAATAAAAGATGTGTGAAATACAGGAAAATATTTACTGAATTGTTGGTCTCTTGACTTCACAAACAGAAGATTGATTGATGTACAGAAAAATTGATAAATGGTTTGTGTGTGTTTGTGTGAGATTGAGAGAGAGAGAGAGAGAGAGAGAGAGAGAGAGAGAGAGAGAGAAAAGAGGTTGTGTGTGTATAACATTTGAGTGATGCAATGTAAATTCTAAATGAATCCAAAGACCTATCCATATATATATATATTCCTATGCATATTTGTAAATCAAAAGCAATAGAAAAAGGGAGGGAGGGAGAGAGAAAGAAGGAAAGAAAGAAAGAAAGGGAGATATAGACAGACAGACAGACAGACAGACAGACAGAGACAGAGTGATGTATTCTTAAAATTTCTTAAGGAGCCTTGGTCATGGTTTTATTTCAGAATTCCCTCAACTATGAAGAACAAAAAAAAGTATTGAAGATTTGTGTCAAAACCACAATGACTTTAGCTGAATAGGAAAACCACTTCCCCTTTGGTACCGAGATACAAAAATTATTTTTATATACACTGTAATTCCTGTCCTTTGAAATATCAATTTTTTATCGAAACGTCGTTCACTGTGCTTGCATATTTTAGGATTAATGATTTTGCCCAATTTTTCATTGATCAGTTGAAAAGTAAGATAGAGTAACGCATGCAATTACAAAGATACGAGGAAAATACGGATAAAAAAATTTCAATGAATCAAAGATCAAAGAGGACCTTGTAAACCAAAAGAAAATAAAGAAGAAACCAAGGGATATTCATCCTAATGATGGCAAAGAAAATAGCTCAGAACAAAAACCCACCAACTTCAGCTACGTCTTTTGAAATAAGCATAAATCTGCCTGCAGTGCAGATTATTCAGAAAAATCACTTGCTGATAACGTCTGCTAGGTTAGAAACTGTTACCTCATAATTTTCTATTTCCTCGGATTATTTTTTCCTTCAAACCCCTCTATGAATGCTTCTATTGACGGCAGAAAATTAAATTGTTACTTTTACAGAACTATCTATCCTCAAAACCACATAGGTGGTCTTTGCACCGTTTTTAGAAAGGTTTTCAACGCTCTTTTCGTTGTTCATCACCGAATTCTCCGCATATGCGATTTCTGGTAGTTCTTCTTCATTTTTACACTTACCTTCCGTCACTGATAACAAATGATACCAAACTGCGTTTTCAAAGTTCTCTTCCTACTTAGCAGCAAATTTCTGTACTTGAAGGTCCTAACACCCACTTAATTTATCGCCAAGAGGTTTTAAAGTTGTTACCTTATAAAAATTAATGCTAGGACTCTCTAGTCAACTACCGTTATCAGCAATCCCAATGTTTCCTTCATATTTCTTATTGCCTTACATTCCTAACGTATAATGTATAATATATTGCCTAACTATATAATATAATGTTATATCTCTATCGCTATTTTTTTAAGAGTTGTCCGAATCATTTTGACGTAAATAAGGCTGGGAGGGTATTAAATTACGCTTATTGTAACCAGTTACAGCTTTATACGTTGGATTTCCGACCCTTTTAGAAAACAAAATCATTCCGCCTTCACTTCTCTTACTCTGCATAAAACATATCTTTTAACGACTTTTGATACGTTTCGGTTATGGATCGGGTGATTAAATGCCAAGAGTGGCTGCATATCAAAATAATATTCAGCATGCCTTGACAGAATTTTTTTTACTTCGGTTTTTGACTCCAAAAATCAATACTACATTAAACTGCTTTCAAAGAAAATTAGAAATAAAGAAATTTGACGTCTCTTTGTGGCTACTGGATGAAAAGGTAATTAAAATTCAAGACAATATTTATAATTTGTTCTGAACCTTGGCTTTTATTCATTAGAGTTATTGAAAAGGAAACAAACTGACCAGAAAACGTTCCAAAATGTACTGAAAAAAAGCTATGTCAATAACATTGTTATTCAATCAGTAAAATTGTATTGGCTCATAGTCTTCTCTAAATATGCAATTTGACTTCTTCATACACCTTTAAGGTTTATGTCATTTTGGAACCATTCATACACCATATCCCCACCCGATAAAATGATGAGATATTGGCTGTGATCAAATCACAAATAAAACAAACCAATTATTTTGGCCCAGCTTTGACATTGTTTACATTCAAGATTAAAATTTAACTCCTGTATTATTCCATAAGAATTACATTCTTAGTTTTTGTCCCCAAGCTTATTTTCGGCAAATCTGTGCATGATGTCAAAAAATGTTGAGCTGCTCTTTCAAAGACAAGTCTTTTTTCTACTTTATTGGTAGTACTTTTATCCTTTTTCCGTTTCTTTTGTTTAAAATATAAAGCTGTACCTCTGAATTGTTTTCTCGTGATTACCTGTTAAAATAATTTAATTCTCAATGACAATTTTCCATTTAGCGCAAAAGACGTGTACGTGTTGGACTAGAAAACTAGACATGTACATCCAATGCAAGATTAGTCTAACTTTTCCAACATATCGAAGTTTGTTTAGCTCCAAAATGAAAGGTTTTTTTCCGTAAAATACAGGGCCCACGCTACCGGGGGGCCGAGGGGGCCATGGCCCCCTCACTTTTTTGCAAAGCAAAAGTGTTAAAAGTGTTAATTGCTTAATGTGCTTCATCAATATGCAACACGCGTGTCAGATAGTTTGTTTGCTTTAGTTGATTGTTTTGAAAATGAAGACACCCTGATTTTCAAAAATTTTCTGGCCGGTCGGCCCCAACCATGGTGGGGCCTCCTTAGATAGTAACTCGTGTGGCCCCTCCACTTTTCAAATCGTTGCGTGGGCCCTGAAATAGTCCGTTGATTATTGCCATGATTTCCACAGCTAATGACATACTATAAGATANCCCCTTATCTCTCTCTCTCTCTCTCTCTCTCTCTCTCTCTCTCTCTCTCTCTCTCTCTCTCTCTCTCTCTCTTTCAAACAGAGATCTGCCCACACGAAACAGAGAATATACTTTATAAAAGAAGACTAATCACTTCTTTCTTGGAGAACAATAATCAATCATGAAAAATATCTTTTTATCTTTTTATATGACGAATATTATGTCGCCAGAATGGCTGGAGAAGGAAAAAAACCATCTGAGGGAGCATCCTGCAAACAACTGGGGAGTAACAAAGGAGGCAGAATATTAAATCTTGCTGATGTCGTTAAATCGAACCCGGGAGGTACTTAAATACCTGCTATTGAGAAAGAATTCGGTTTTCCGCTTAAGAGGGGACTATGAAGCACATTTTAAGTAAGACATTAATAGGAGAAAACCACTAATATCGATTGTATCCCTTGCTCATTTTCAGTTAGTTGCCTCTTCAGGTCTCCATTATTATTTTTATGGTAACATTATTCAATTGCCCGTTGTCTCTTTTATCTTTAGATACAGGCAAGCATACAGGCATATCGAAAATTTTATTTTGAATTTTAGTAATATTTTTAATATGGAAAATGTGACATAAGGAAGTGTATAATAATGTATAAAGAGCAGTCAAGGCCTAGTAATTCTATAGGATGCTTATTATTCAAAGTATGATGAAAAAAGATTATAAGCAAGTAAATTGGAAATAAAGAGGACAGCAATTGAAATATTTTTCGTAACCGAACGAAAAGGGAAACGCCATAGACACTCACGAGTCTGACAAACACGAGATTAAGTTTTAGGGTAACGAAAACCCGAGAAATAACTTTGACAAAAGAACATGTAACTTCTTTGCAGTAGGGTTTGTGACTGGATAGGGGTTAGTGAACGAGAAACGCCAAAGGCAGGGGAATATAAAAACAATAATTACATCTATCCACAGTAGACAGTGGTTTACATACAGTGAGTTTCCTCGTTTCTCATAAAAAATCTTCCGAAAATCTTCATGCATAGTAAATATTATGAATAAATTAAACCTTTAACTTATTTTCAGTCAAAATTATTGACAGAAAATAATACAGCATAAAACTACTAACTTACTGATTGGTTTATTGAATTCTTAATATATTGAATTTTGCAAGATTTTCAATATTTGCTTCTAAATTATTTCTCTGATGTATCTCTTCTGGTCCTGGTTTTGGTATTGAAACCTCTTTCTACTATCCTCGTTGTGATTCATTTACCTTCATATCGCGATCTTGTGGTCTAGATTTGGCACTGAGGCACTTATCACAGTATATTTGAGATTAATACCTTGGAATTTTTTTAACATCGGACGCCAGATGTAACACAGAGGTCTAGACACGCATGACAAAATCAAAACAATCATTCAATAAGAAAAACGACCCTTTCTCACAATTCTAACATGCAGGGAAACTTTACGTTCTTAGTTTCGATATACTGTCGGTGCTCAAGTAAAACAGAAAATAGCAAGGAACAAATGTTTGAGACATTTAAGTGTGGGTTTGGAGGAACTGCTGAGAGAGGGACAAGATCAAAACTGATTGATTGCAAAAAAAATTAAAGCAAAAAAGGCAAGGGTTTACCAAAGAAAAGCTAACTTTTATGACAAGACATTAGTGGGGGACAAGCAGAAAAGGACTAATGGGTCCTTGGTGGACAGGAAAGCAACATCTTGCATGGGACATGTAACAATTGTAAATGGAGATGCTGGATAGTAAAAGGCATTTACACAACCCTTGCTATTAATGAATTTTGGTTATATTTTAACATATTTTGGAGTATGTTTTAAACGTCGGTTATTTCGTCACTTTACAGTATCATTTTCTTCAGTTGCGTCACATGATCTGTTATTTTTGTAATCCAGAAAAGTCCCATACCCAATCCTGATTAACATCCTCTGGCAACTTACGAAGTGTACAAGTTACATTTAAGCCTTAGAGATCTTGCAAGCCACAATTGTCATAATAGGATTGACTTATTCTTCTATATTCCTACCTATGCAGGAAATCACTTGGTACTTTCGGTTTATACAAAATAAGTACTGTAACCACTAGTGTACAACGACTTTTTTGGATAATTTTCGCTCTTTCTTTATTTTAGAAGCACTTGGAACTTGTTAAATTCCCTTTTGTGTTTCAAAAATGAAAGCCTTTTTTAGCAATTTTTAACAAATAATGAGTAATTTTGAACAATATTAAATAAAGTGAAAATAAATTTTGAAAAAAATAAATGAAAGAAACATAAAATGAATAAATAATTAAAACTACTTTTGATGATCTGTTGTCACTTCCTGCAAAACATTACATGTATCTGTATGTTGCTTAAGTTTTTCATGTCATACAAATTTCAAATCAAATCATATCATTTGAACAGAGTCTTCTTCAAATTTAGTGAATCCGGAACTTAACATATTTTTTAAGGACTGTTTAGCACGACTGCAAGGCATAAACCACAGAAAAAAAAACCTTTTTTCCCACTGCTTGCTTAACTTCATCTGACTAACTAATCAAAGTATTTGAGCGTCGTTGCTTTTCTTACTTCTAATTCAAGGTTTCAAAAACCATTTCTTTCAAAACGCTCATTTTAGGTTAATGTTATCATTTCGGGGTTAACAGATCTACATATCGAATAGAAGTTTAACAAATTTTTCAGATTTTGTCAGATGAATTTGCCATTGCAGACACATCAGTACAAGGTGAAGGGTTAAGCTCCAAACTCCGAGGTGAAGGATTAAGGTCTGGTGGCTACGTTTTTAACAGGTAGGTAACCATCCCATCTTAAGCTCTTGTAAGTGCTAAATATGAAGAAAATTATTGCAAGACAGTCACAGACTAAGACAGTGAAATCCTGTAGGAAACAAAAATTGCAGTCTTGTTCCAGTGAATGTAGACTGACTAGTGTTGCTGACAGCCATAACAGGGTATTTGGTAAATCTCACGAAATTTCGAGCATCGATTGCATGCTGTCACCGTTACCATTGTCAAATAATGTCAGATAAAAAACAACTATTGGGTTCTGATTTTTCCACAGTTGGAGAGGGGTAACAAGTTTATCTGCACGAAGCTATCCAGATGTAAAAACTCTCCAAGAATACAAGAGCACTTCTTTGCATTTTTGAGCTGTTAGGCTTTTCCTGTAAGCTGGACTTTTTACCACAAAGAATAAATGATATAGTAGAAATCATTCATTGGAATAACCACAAAGTCTGCAGTCTTCAAGAAACAAAACAACCATGGGAATGGGAGGAAATATCTCAGTTTAGAATAAAGGTGTCTTTTCATTTAGAAACAGTGGCTGAAGCCCTCAACAGGAATATGTGATAAGGAAGATAATATGCCTCATCTGCAACTGCACACAACCTCTTTTTACAGCATCTAGAATTGTTACCCTAAAATACCTGTCTCAACAAAATGAGTGAGAATAAAAGGACAAAATGAACTGGAGAACATTTTTACTGAATACGCCACAGATGAGTGCCTGTTTTTTTAAATTACAATAGAAAGGTTATCGCAGCCATTAAAATTGTACATTCTATCTGCAGATTTATTGGTTTTGTCATATTTATTGACAACTCTTTGTGAAGAATAAGGTTTTGCTTGAGCATATAAACTTAATACAACAGACACTTTTCCTAGCGTGACCTACTGGACCTCTTTTTATCTCTGAACGGGGGTACTAGATATGTTTTTAATTGAAATTAAACATATCAATATCAAAACCCATATTATACGTTATACAGCATACTCAACGCGGAAATCCGAGTAAGTATACAAAAAGGATAGCTGTGCTGGAATTTGATACCGAACAGTAACTGGACGGGTTCTTTGCCTGATTATATGTACAAAAGGTATTTATTTCATAAGAAAAGATAAAATATTTCTCTTTAGCTCCTCAAAAACGTACACTTTGAGGCACAAATATTCTCATTCAATCAATATAAGAAATTAACTTTATCGTCAAAACACTATTAAATTCTAAGCAATTAACATGGCATTTCACAATTTTCAGCAACTGGATACTGTANACAGAACCCTGCATTTATATTTTAATTTGATTTTTCTTTCTTTAGAGCCTGATGATGTATAATTATATACGAAAAGCTTCGCTCAAATGAATATTTGAACTTATGATACTGTCATTTACAAATTTTGGGGTAAACTATTCAAATGACACTTCTAACACGAATAGCAAATTTTCTTGCAAATTATAAGATGACCAAACATAAAATAACAATTATGGTACAACTTTTATCTTAACTGTACAGCTGAAGTGAATGACAGGATATACAGTACGTATAAAATCTTCCAGTATTACCAAATATTGATAGGCGGCGCGTTGAGTAGTACAGTAATAACAATACTTGGATAAGTTTATCTTTGTTATTGGGATAAAATCAAAGCGATTGGTTGGTTACAGTAAAACCATAACTTCTTTTCAACAAATGAATGAAATAAATTGAATAGACCACAGCGCCATTTGAAAGTTAATTGTGTTGTTAAATCCAACTCAACTAGAACCTCAAATATTTCACCACTGGATTTTTACTTCTATTTGGATGGTTGAACATCTGAGTTTAAAAAAGTGAACCTGTTATCATTATCTGAAAACTTAATTCCTCGAGGCCTTATTAAAGTTCGCAAGTAAGAATGCAGACGCTTAGAACTGTATTTGATTAAGAGCGCATTCCTTAACTTTTGCCAGCAGATCGTATAGCCAGATATGAAATGCATTCCTTTGCATGACCAAAGTGCTTTTGAAATAGCTATCATTTATGGATCGTATTTCATTCATCAAATTAAAGTGGGGCAAAGTAATCTTTTCAAGATTGTTAACATTTTAAGTTTCCTGAGAAAGTTACTCAAAAAAAATTCAGGACTACAGTACTGTTCACTAATATAGCATATCTTGATGTTTGTTTTTTAAAGACTTTTTTTCAGTATCAATAAATCAGCAGGAAAAACAGAATGTTAGAAAAGTGATTCTAAACACCAACTGCTCTCACATTTCTCGACGTACATGTCTCCCTTTTTGCGTATAATATCGAAAAATTCCTATCGGAGAAACAGTTCGGGATTCAATTGCTCGTCCTAAATATAAATTTCTTAGATTTTTAAAGTGTGTATTGAGATGTTCATTTCTTATATCCTAATAGGGTCATTCTACTTATAACAAGTGATAGCATTTCTAGATTTATATAAATAAATTCTATATTTTCATACAGCGAACGACAAAAAAATCAACAAAACTTAGTTTACAACTGTCAGCTTTATGTTTTCACAATCGTCAGCTAAACAAGTTATATATATATTATATATAAAGGTCCATATGGAGCCAAATAATAGCTCTAAGATTCTTATATTATTGAGTACTGTCGATAGCTAATAATTAATTCGATACTGGTATATCTATCTATCTATCTATCTATCTATCTATATATATATAGATATATATATATGTATATATATATATCTATATGGATAGATAGATAGATATACACATATACATATACATATGCATATACATATACATATGCATATACATATACATATACATATACATATACATATACATATACATATACATATAAATATACATATACATATACATATACATATACATATACATATACATATACATATACATATACATATACATATACATATATATGTATATGTATATATATATGTGTGTGTGAGTATTTATATAAATCCAAATTAGTTCCCAAAATTTATTTGGAGAATTCTATATCAGTGACTGGAACCTGACAGTGAGCCTCAGTGAGGAGTCGAGTTTCACCATAGTAATTAAAAAAAGTTTAAATAGAGTTTTGCATATAAACAAAAGGCGATTATCCAAATCCTATGTTTTCCATTTGAGAGTTGATTTACTGATCACATGACCTTAAGGGTGCATCGATCTCGCAGCTCACCACAGCTGGGGAAATGAAATGGCCACTGCGGACTAATTTGGACGTCGTGATGATTTAGGCGCAAAGTTTGAGCCTATTAAAGGCGATGCCTTTGAAAAAGATGGAGAATTGACAATCTTTATACGCTCCCACGTAACTGAAGTCAGCAAAATTTGTAATTCACTTTTATTTTCGAGCATAACAACCAGTGGTAAACTATACAACTTTTTGTCTATGATTTAAAAAAAGGCTCAAATCATAGTTGTAGACAGAATGATAAAATAAGGGGAATATCATAGAACGTCGACCTTTTACGCCGGATTTTACATATGCCTGTCTATGTGATTTTTAATTTTTGCACTACTGCTCGTTTAATCACCGAATGAGAAAATTCCATAATAACAGTTAATGTCAAAAATCTTTGGCCTATTCAATATCAAACCATCCATAGCTATACTGTTTTTCCGCTTTATTATGCTAGATGTTCGAACAGTTCTTTGGTACTTACCAATATGCTGAGTGTGAAAGACTTTGAAAATCAAGAGATCTTAACATATTGTTTTAACACACTCAAAAGTAAAGCGTGCCTCTCAACAAAATCTATTAAGAGATAACAAACCTGATAATCAATGAGATCAAGAAATATAAAGAAGAACGTCTTTACCCCAATGATTATTCGAATGAAATAAAAGCAAATGAAACACAATTTAACATAACAGGATATAACATATGTTATATTACGTTTTTAGTTTCATTTACTTAGAAAGGAATTTGCTGAATTATTGCCGTTTTAAACATTGTTTACAATTTATAATCATCGAATTTATTGATTGAGCTTGCATTGAATTTCCTAGCCAAGCGTATTTACATTTTAATTGAAATCCCAAACGACAACTGCTATTGCAGCGCTTCTTTTATTTTATTGATATCATTTGGCTGCTGGCTGCATCTTTTAGGCGATTTTTTCATGGATTTTCAAGTTTGAAGAAAAATAATTTGTTGACAAATTTGTTTACATAATTAACACTTTTATCATTTCTATACCTTTGTCTTTTTGTGTCCTCTCGCATATCATACAAATCTGATTGTAAACATAAGAATGATAAGTAAGTATTAGAT
>RDPX01000024.1:4503916-4545031 GCA_003991215.1 Morbakka virulenta
AAAGAACCCCTGAAACGTATACGTCTGCCTTACATGAAGAATACCAGTGAGCACCTAAGACGAGCCCTCCGACAACACAACATTCAATGCTCCTTCTTCACTACATCCACCTTAAGGAAGATCCTCTCAAAACCAAAAGACCCAGTTCCACTTGATGAAAGGAACAACATAGTCTACAGACTACAATGTAAGGACTGTCCTGCCTCCTTCATAGGTGAATCAAAGCGTTCCTTGGGTCAAATAGAAAAAGAACACAAGAGAGCTGTTCAGAAAGGTGACACCAAGAATCATGAAATAGCCGAACACTGCTGGAGACAGGATCATATCTTTGACTGGGAAAAGAAAAGAATTATAGACAAAGAAATCAACACAACAACAAGAAAAATAAATGAAACAATCCATTCCTTGCAATGCAGCAATCACATCAACAGTATATCCTACACCCTTCCAGTAATATGGCTTCCAGCACTGAAGAAAGAAACACAACATAGGTATGGCGCCACTTCCTGAAACAACTCCAACCCTGTCTACACTCACGTCCGCACTACCAAAGTACAAAATAGCCGTATCTAATCATTTCAGTAGCCTGACGATAGGAGAGGTATCTCTCGAAACGTACCTCAGAAAAAGCTTACGTCTCATGACATGATAAAGCTCTTATATCTATGGCTTTCTCTGAGTCCATAAAGTTCAGAATTTGTAAGATTAACGATGCAGTTTTGCCAATAGCTTTTTAAAAAACATTTGCAAATGATAACAAACCAAGTCAGTGAAACAGAAGTAGGAAAAGCAGAAAATCAATTTGTTCCCATATTATAAATCTATACCAGGCTTATGAATCTTAACGGACGCGGTTAAATCCTGATTATATTGGTTATCCAGTGATGGATGCGTCGTCTAGATTTTATCCGATGTATCATTGGTGTTGTCACAAGTGTTTTTTTCTTTTTTGTCTCATTAACTACTACCAGTCTTCTGTAATTGAAAAAATTTCTAAGTAACACTATTGTCTCCAAAAGTTACCCAAAACTGAACCACATAATAAAGAGCCGAAATTAAGTCGAAGAGAATTGTTTTATATGTATCGATGTAGACAAATTTTCTCTTTTGCATTTAGATATAAAAGGTATATCTCCTAAGAATATTATCTTTGGAAAACAAAATGATGCGAATGAGACTATCAAATACCACAACGAACGTGTACGTAATGTAACGATTACAATTAATATAAAATGATTTCTTCAGAAAAATGTTATAAAATGTTTGTGGTTAGTTGTAAAACAATTTTCGACTAAAAATGAGGTCTGTTTGTGGCCTTCACAAGAATTTGCCATCAATGCAAATTTCAGGCTTGAGAATGAGCATATTGAAAAGAATATAGTAATGATTAGTGTTTAATGATTTTTCATTTATAACCATTACCCCTGAGGAGCTATTCGTCTATTTAAAGTTCTGAGCCTTTTATACAGTCAATTATAGTTAGAGATTCTTTGTCGACAGACTCTTTGCTATGCATTATATATGTAGCACAGCTTAGCTTTGAATTCCACGTGAGCTGTTCATAGGCTTCTTCAAATGGATACATCTAAAAATATTAAACTTTCCGTTCATGAATCTTATCTTCTTGTTTTTAAGACCAAGCTGAAAGAATTCAAAGGAAATGTTTATTATCTGGTCAAAAAGCATGGAACACGTTATTCAGTCTTTTCAATGTTTTTCAAATGTGGGCTGGAAAGCAAACTTGTGAATGAGTGGATTATCAAATTTTGAATCCAAATGTGGTATAAAGACGATGCTTTTATTATCTGGCTGAACAGCAGAAAGAAGTTAGGCATCTAAGCTCCATTCCTCTTTCTTGTATTTACATTGGTATTTTAGGTAGAGGTTTAACTTAATAAATCCAAATTGATTAGAAAAGTCAGACTTTTACTATTTTGCTATCTCTTTACATGTTTTTGTTTTTTATATGAGACCAATCAAAACTTGTGAATGTTTCTATGGCAGTCAAAACTGCTGTTTTGACTGTCATAGAGGTTTTATTATTTACCAGACCAGATTTTGTTTTACTTGAAGTTATTAATAATGCTTGCAATATGGAAACACAAAGGTAATTGTTGTTTATTTATTTACTTCTGCTTATATAACGTTCATTTATGTATGTTGTTCCAATAGCTTTATTATATTTCCAATATTATGTGGGACTGTGATTTGAATTCACTGATAAGTGTTAGAGGTTTATATTCAACAGCGAGAAAATAAATTTATTAATTTGATTTATATGCTGCACTTGGCAGATAATTCGATGTGTTTACTTGCTTTTGAATCTTCTTACCTTTTCTATCTTTTTGGAATAGTAATCGTACTATTTTTACTTTACTAAAAGATCACTGTCATTTCCATTGCTGTGTGGTCATTAAGAGATACCAATGTGCATGGGCGTGACTTTGGTCGATTTTATGGCACTGCATTTATTAATACCAAACGACAGATTGTGTTGACTTAATAAATAAGATGGAATGGATCTAGTTGTCCTCTGTCCATCATTACTTTCAAACGATAGTATCAATTCATATTCTCTAAAGTATACAATACGTACTGTGCGACATGGTCATACCTGCATTTAGTGTTCACGCAATAAGTAAAATATTGTACCATTTTTGCATTATGCAAGGAGAAATGCAACAACAAAAATTACAAACAACACCAACAAATACAAAACAAAAATGATAAAATGATAAATGTATCAATCAGGTAATTTTACCTTTTGTTGTAGTAGGGGCCTTTGTTGTTGAAGCTGTGTGTCGTTTGTCCCTTTTGCTTTCCCAATTCAAATGAAATCCACGATTTACTACTCTTCCGTTTGTCTTAAAGCGTATTGTAAGACTAGGTCCAAGAGAGAGAAGCTCTTTTGGAACTCGATAACCACAGTACCTTCCCAAAGATATATCCGATGTAGTAGAACCGGCATGGAATTCGATCCAATCATTTGAACAAGTGGCGTCATACTCCAAAGAGAAGTCAGATATTTTTAATAATACCTGGTTTCCTTTGTCCACTTCAATGTTGTAAATACAGTCTAAATTATTATAATAAGAATTTGGATAGTTTGGAGACTTGATACTTCCCTGAGCGTATGAAAATTTTCTTGAACAATCTAAATTGACAGGAAGATATATTTTTAAAAATTATATCCAACTATTATTTTATAGACATAATTCATAAACAACCTTAACACATATCTAAAGTGACGCTCATCATATTCAACGTATTAGCTTTAGCAATTTTCAAATAGATTTGTTCGTTCCTTAATTTGTTTCTACTACAGTAAATGTTGTACAAATAACAGTTAGCCCCCTTTGAGCAAAGCATCATAATGATGATTTTGAATTTTAATCCTTTATTTTACTTTTTTTAACAGTGCATATTTGCTGGTATGGTTACAAAAAAATAGATATTCCTGATAACAATATTGAATTCTAAAAATTACATGGCTTAACTAATAAGGTTAGAAGACAGCAGTTGTTATTTGAGAACGGTGTATATACAGACGGATACGAGAAAAAATCAGGGTTCTTACAATAGTAGAAATAAAATAAGTGTATTGAATGGTGATTGCGACCTGTATTGGTGTAAGATAGAGCACGTATATTTTACAAATAACAATGGAAGTGTAGATTTTTATGAGAGGTCACAAGAAAGACTAAAGATTCCAATGAATCTGATGAAAAAGATTACGAATTTATAAACTGAGTGGCTTGACTGGAGTCTGTATATGAGTAGGCCAAGTATTTTTCTAGTGAATTTTGCATTGGTTTCCAAGTTTGTTTCAAAGCCTACTCAATGATCAATGCCACTGTAAAAAGTTTCGTCTTATTCGTTACGAAAAGCAAATTTGGCCTGAAAGTTGCAACAGTAATAAAAGCGTACCGAGGAATCTAGGAAGGTCATTGCACCCGAAAGATCTGTCAATAAATTTAAAGATATTTTAAGAAACTAGTAAGCTAAGATATGGCCCCCGGTGTAGGAGACTTTCCAGGGTAGAGTTCAACACTCAGCTCTCATGGAGTAAAGCTTTCAGAGTGGAACAAAACAAACAGTAAGGACATTGACCAAAGCTTTATTCAAATTGACTTAAAAATTTGCAAAAAATGTACTCAAATACTTGATAATAAACATTTGTACTGTGGACCATACAGTTTAAGCCATATCCACAGAATAGTCAAAGATAAAGGAAGAAATAACACCCTGGAACGTTCGTTATAAAGAAGATCTGTTTTTGTAGTTTTAATGGCTTACAGCACCTCTGAGATGTTTTGATAATGCTGCACTGTACGAATTTCATGTCTTCACATGTGGTAGCATTACCATTGTTCCTATATGTGGATCCTTGTGTAGAGATCTCCAAAATATTCAACAAAGGTTGTTGTATACCTCTGTTTTTTGTACTAACCCTGGCACGCTTTGCTTTTATAATCAGTAGACCAAGATAGCTATGCCAGTCTAACCACTTCTTCTTCTTAGTCTTTCGGCTCACATTAGCATTCCTTGCATCAACACCCTCCATATCTCTGTCAATCACGTTCTTCCACCTTTTCCTCGGCCTCCCTCTTCGTCTTCCACCTTTTCCTCGGCCTCCCTCTTCGTCTTCCACCGGGGACTTCATAGCTCAGTAGCCTCCTTCCTACATAATCTGCATCTCACCTTGCTATGTGCCCATACCTGCGGTTTTGACCCCCTCATCTTGCCTCTCAGTCCTCTGATACAGGATGTTTCTCGTATGTGGTCGTTAGGAATTCTGTCTGGTCACGTCATATCTAGGGACCACCTCGTCATGCGCATTTCAGCCACTTCTAGTCGCAGGGTGCTAGCAACAGTTTCCAAACCATATAATAAAGCTGGGTGCGTTGCCATCTTGTAAAGTTTTTTTTTCATCCCTGGTAATATTTTCCTATCGCAAAGTA
This sequence comes from Morbakka virulenta, assembly GCA_003991215.1. Taxonomy (NCBI): domain Eukaryota; kingdom Metazoa; phylum Cnidaria; class Cubozoa; order Carybdeida; family Carukiidae; genus Morbakka; species Morbakka virulenta. The sequence goes on from RDPX01000024.1 coordinate 4,508,878, forward strand.
CCCTTCTTACCATCCACTAATTTTCCCGACCAGCCTACACTCTCTTCTTTACGTCTCTATCACAGTTGCCGTTTTCTTGTAGAGTTGACCCCAGATACTTAAATTCGCTCACATTAAGGAATTCCATCCCTCCCAGCTGTATTCGATCGTTCTGGCTTCTGTAAAACTGTAAACTGTCATGCAAATTCGATATTACATTCCTGATCCCGAGAAATAGTTCTTAATGTACATCAATTCAAGACTCTCATCGCAGCAATCTTTGTCCTTCCAATTGAGTTTGACACAGAAGCGTCATACGCTTGACTGGTTTGTTTGTTCGAAATTACCTCTAAACGAGTTGCACTAAAGCCTAGGGTACACTAATGGATATCACGGCGTTTGCCTAGGCTTGTAATATCAAGTGTGATTTTCTAGGTGCAGAAAAAAATATAGTAAGGCCTTTGTATTTTATACATTCACAGTCCCCAGCTAATTTAGATAAAAGAGAGGGGGGCATGGTCAGAAAGATCTTCAGTCACCTGTTCGTGACGACACAGCGTTGCCACAAATGAGGTAGAAATTGTGAAAACATCCACATTACTGCATTTTTAAGTTTTACCCTAACCCTGGCAAGGGGAGCGTGATTTTACTAGTACTGCTTTAGGGCACCATCTTCCATTAGAACGATGACAGAGTTGCCTCACTTCTTTTATATATTTATTAAAGCAGACGCTTTTGTTTGTAACATAACAGATTCAGTTTCTAAACTTTAAATTGCAGGCCAAATAATAAAGATCTTAAAAATTATAACAATATGACATTTAGATACTCATTAGCTATAAAAGACGGCAATGGTGATGACTTTGAGCATCATGCTCAGTTAAATTGTCAGCATATTTGCAATAAAGGGGTGGGTGTGGGTGTGGGTGTGTGGAGGGGGGGGATTTAAATATTGACAAAAATAAACGAAGAGTTAAAAAAATATGAAGAAGTGTTTCTTATAGATTTTAAGTAACAAAAAATTAGTACTATATACTTTCTAGCCTTGAGTTGGAAGGTGTTCTACAGAAGGGTTATAGTTTATACACTATAGAATACTGTATTTGGGGAAGCCTTCTGTAGAATAAGAACAGACAAATGGCCCAACAAGGTTACTTTACCCAAGTATAAAATATTGAACATGTAGAAAGTTGCAACAGTTAAAAAAAGCTGCAAAAGTTAAAAAAGCTCAACCTTCCCCATAAAACATAACTGGCTACCCTTTACTATTTCAATATGGTAAGCGGTATCACCAACGAAGAACTCATTCATGAGAGGGGCCCAGCAAAAGAGGGGACTACTACACATAGTAGAACAGCAGAGCCTAATTTCTCGGAGACTGCATAAGGAAGCGGGAAGCTCGAAGATCTCTGCCTGAGCGGTGGAATATACGGAAACAAAGAAGAGGGCAAAGGACACATTTTATGTAAAGCTTCCCTCACTTCAACAACATACCAACTTTCTAGAATGCAGCAAGAGATTAGACAGCACGGAAAACAATGTGCAAACATAATTGTTTAGATAGTTCCTTTTAAGCTGCAGCACCTTAATAAGAAGACGAATAGTGAACAGGAGTAAAAAATTCATCTGCATTGTAAGTAAGGGCTATTACAAATCTATTATGATCTTTTATGATGACATGGATTTGAATCACAGAGTTGCAAGTGTCACCAATGTAGGAGGTCCAATTAACGATACACAAGATGAGCAATTTTAGACTTATAACGTATGAATGAATTGCAGGTTTATTTATTTCTTAAAGTTCAATACAAAAATGAAAGAAGCTGCTTTAACTAGATACAATAAGGTGATAATGTACTTTAGGGGGTTATAGTTTAAATAATTAAGAAATGGCTTGAAATTTCTAAATTTCACTTGGTAATGCATGCAGTAGTTTTACTGAAAAACAGTTACTGTTGAACAAAAGACAATATAAATGTAATAAATACTGCACTTAAAAATACAGAAGAAAAAAAAATTACTCCTTAGATAAATACATCACCAGAAATTTGATCTGCACAAATTGCAATTCGAAACTCTGCTGGTATAAAGAGCCACAATATATTTGTTTAAATTGATAAGAAAAAGTTGAAAATGTTAGCCTCGAAAATTTTCAAAACACCACAAAAATCTCCATATTACACTTGTTATCTAATTAAACCTTAAATATACGTCACATGAACTGATCCATTTCTGATATTTAAATGTTTATTTCAAACTTAGGAAAATCAAATGTTTTCTTGCTTCTCAAAAAAGGATTTTTGAATATTTTTAAAAGAAATTTTGTACATATCTGGGAAAGAAGTTCACCACTTCAATCAATAGTGGACTTAACATCTTGTAATGGATAATTTGATGGAAACCGAATAATTGTTCACCACGTTTACTCGTTTATTTTCCATTTTGAAATAATTTAACAGGTAAATATGGCTAATACACGTAGTTGATTTTCCTCTTCTTTAGTAATTTTACACAATTTTCATTTTAAAGTTGTTTACGGAAATTACATGTACTATTTAAAACTGTTTATCTCTTGTAATGCGAGACCTTTGTAATGTGATTACTGTAACTGTTTAAGAGGGTTTTTCCCTTGTTTTGTGTATTAAAAAAACAAAAGATCACTGACTATAATACCCTTACATGAAAAAACAAAGCTCACAAGTATAAAGAAAAATACGTAGCTTCCCTTCTAATGCATCACAATGCAATAACTATTTTTGTTCATTCCAGTTTGGAGAAATTAGTAATAAATCTACAGAGAATAAATAATAAAATTTGGATCGGGTCACCCGAACTATATCTAAGCTTTAACCACATATGACAAGTGTGTTTTCGTGTAATATAGAGATTTTTGTACTTCTTTGTAAAAAGAAAGCCTGTACTTTTTCTACAAACATCCTTTTTCTGAGACAATGCACTCTAGCCTGAGTCAATTAGAAAAGTAATTCTGTAACCATAAAAAAGTCAATGTTTAGAAACGTATTTTTTCATTTTGCAAAAAAGGTTAGACAATTTGTGCTACGCCCTCTTTCGTGCAGGTTCTATTTAAACAGGTGACGTATCCTTATCCTTTATAAACTACATTTTTACAAAAAAGTTCTTGCCAACAAATTAAAAATATTAGTACCATAAGAGGACCTGTGTACCCAATCTCAACAAAACAATTAAAAGCTTGTCTGTTTTGTTAAACAATCATTGCTAAGATACATATTGTCCATGTTATAGAGTTTCTTGTGTACACACAGATACTATCAAAATAGTTATCGAAGGATGCAATATTTCATCTTACACACTCAGTGTTATAACTGATTACAACTTCATATTAAGAGTACTTTACTAAGAAAATAAAAAACCCAATAATCAAAATCATTACTATAGTAATAACTGTCCATACCTGGTACTGCGGTCGGCAGCGTTGTTGGTGGTTTTGTTGTCAATAGTTTATTATATCCATAATAAGACAAGCTAAATCCTCTCTTATTAACAGCCCCATCTGAAACAAATTCCAGCCAAAACGTGTTTCCTGTAACTGTTTTGTCCTGTACTGTAGTTCCACATTCATACTTAGGTTCAAAGTCAGGTGAATAATATCCTTTCTTAAATGTCACTATCTTGTCCTTTTGACAGCCAAAACTTGACTCCAGCTCAAAATCATCAAAACGCAGATTTATTTGCTTAACATCCTTTAAATTTATTATCCATAAACAAGTCAGATCGTTGGGATAGTTAGATGGATAATTCGGTAATTGGATTACCCCACTAGGGGCAGTAAGCACACCTCCGCACTTAACATCTAAAATGAAATAAATAAAAATTGGACAAGAAGATTTTAGGATATTACATCTACACCAGAACCTATACTTCATACAAAGTCTTAAATTTAATCCGTCGATGTGTTTACGTTCTAGACCTTGTTGTGTGTTGATCTGCCAAATTGATTCAAAACTTAACTCGAAAAGGAGAAGAGCCGGTGGCAGCAATTGCACTAAGCCATAAAATGTTATTTCAATATCATGGATGAAGTTTTTAAAGTTGACATGGTTTAACATGGCTAGAGCAAATATAGAAGGTATTTGTACCAAAATGTCACGTGCAAAAAGGGCACGAGAAAGACACAAATGGTACTTTAATTAGTGTGAAAAATAGACAAAGGGTACTTTGAAACAAATCACAAATTCTAAATTTCTATGTGCATAAGAACGTATACAGGAAAAAAGCTTTCGTTAGAATATCACTTCTAGAGTTTCTGTGTAATCCAACAAAAAATGTTTTGGAGCGACCTTCTTATACTAGAAAAAGAGGAAAAAGTTCCTTTAATTAATTCGAACGATGTTAGACCCAAAAGTACCCAATGATCCTTTATGAACCAAAAAGTATATACACTCATAGAAATGTTTTTGCAAACCTTACTGTCCTTTTGCTGTAATTGACGAAGAGCAAAAGCACTTATTCGCTCACCAGTCGATAATTTTAAAACTACGAGCTAAATTTAATAAAATGCCAGAGGCTGCAATGCCTGCAAACTCAAGGAAAATTCACCAGTACATATACTTACACTTTTAGTGAGCGAAATGGCAATAAGTCATATATGCAATGTATCACTAGTTGTGCAGGGAATGTATCAATGAGAATTTTAGCCAATTATTTTTTCAAAACAAATCAATAAACCAAACTTTCTTTTCCCTACCATAGATAATAAAATGGGATCCAAGATGACTGTTTTCAATGTGTAGGAACCAGGTATTAGTTTTAATAATAAGATATTCTTCCTTTGTGTTTCTCTGCACATTTTCGCTTGGAATTCAGTTTGTGAATAAATTGTTTTGTGGAATCTTTATTTAAATTTAAAAGTTGTGTATTTTGATTTTGTATTAGCATGTGACAAACATTGGTTGGCATCAGGAAAGGGATCCTGCCAAGAAATTCCTCAGAACCAAGTCCCTCTGAAGGGCACCGTCTGAGCCAGAAAAAACCCAAAAATCATGTGGCAATCAATGCTGTTCAAAAGCTACTGTGAATGCATTGTATCCAAATTGACTACCTAGCTTGCAAAAGAAGGCACCTGCGTAAAGCAACTGACTACTATGTACTGGGGGGGGGGGGTGGAGTGTGTTGCTGCACAGCACGAAGTGGTTATATGAAAGCTTCTTCTTCTGCTTCTTCTTGTGCCCTATCGTATGACATTGTATCGTGTGACTCCATTCTGCAATTCTTTGGAGAAATGTAACCCTTTGTCTTCCTCTTGCTCTTTTTCCTGCTATCTTGCCCGTAAGTGCTAGCTTTTTCATGCCTTCTTTTCTCCTGCAATGTTTCTTAATTGTTTTCATCAGCTTTTTTGTGTGTCTGCTTTAACTAAAATTTCTTCATTTGTTGTATGACTTTCCCATCGTACTCTCATTATTCTCTGCAGAAACCATATCTCTGCTGCATTGATTCTCTTTTCCATTTTTTTAGAAACAGTCCATGTCTCACTTCCATATTTTAGGACCGGGAACAAGTAACATTCCAGAAAACTTTGTCTTGTTGATATGGTGATCTTTGGGTTGCACAAGATTTTCTTTAGTTTTGAAAAGGTCTCTCTTGACATTGCAATTCTTCTTTTGATCTCCCTGTCGCATCTACCGTCTGATGTGATCAAGCTTTCCAAATAACTAAACCAGTTCACTTGCTTAATTTTTGTGTTATGAACCCAGATGTTACAAGATGGAAAGTCCTTCTCTTTGGTTACTATCATGCACTCTGTCTTTTTTGTGTGGACAGGTAAGCCCTTTTTTGCACTACCGATGTGGCTACCAGAACCGTGTCATCTGCATAGCGGAGGTTATTAATATTTTCCCTCCTACAATAAGCCCTGGCACATCTTCTAATTCTTTTAATATTCTTTCACTATTAAGGTTGAATAGGTCAGGTGACAGCACACATCCTTGTCTTACTCCTTTCTTTATTTCAACATATTCACCTACTTGATTACCGATTCTTTTAGCTGCGGTTTGTTTCCAATACAGGTTTCTTATTATTCTTAAATATTTACCGTCTATCTGGATATCCTCTAGCATTTCCAAGAGTTTCTCGTGTTTGACATTATCGAAAGCTTTGCTATAGTCTCTAAAACATAAGATAACATTCTGATCATAAATATTGCATTTCGCGTACCTCTATCTTCTACAAATCCACACTGCATTTTCGATATTTCATGTTTAGTTTTGTTTCTTGCTCGTCTCATCAATATCCTTAATAAAATTTTCACTACATGACTCATAATGCTAATTGTTCTGTGTAGCTCACATTCTGCCGTTGCTGGCCTTTTCGGCAATCCAATAAAGATGGATTTACCTAGGTCAGCAGGGGTATTTACAGATTCGTAAATCTTGTTAAGCACTTTAGTTAGTTTAACTATGCCAAAATCACCTATGCTTTTGATTAATTCTGCAGCTTACTCATCTGTACCGACTGCTTTGTTGTTTTTCTTTTTTTTTAACTGCTACCTGAACTTCAGATTCCAAAAACTTTGGACCTGTCATACTGATCATTATATTCGGCATGTCTCCTCTCTCATCATGAAACAAGTCTGAAATATACTCTGTCCATCTTTCTATCATTGCTCCTTTTTCTATTATTATACTTCCATCCTTTGCCTTTAAACATCCAGCTGCCGTACAATACTTTTTATTAGCGATATCATTGATATTTCTAAGCATTTTGTTTGGATTCATTGTTTTGTATGTCTCAATTTCTACACATTTGTTGTTTAGCCACGTTTCTTTTGCTTCCAAGCATTTTTTCTTTACCACTGTATTTATTTCATTGTATTTCCTTGTATCTTTGTCTTTGTACAATCGCCTTTCATCCATCAATTTAAGAATTCAATCTGTCATCCATTTTGGATGTTTCTTAGTTTTTCTTGGTGGAATCATCTCTTTTGCAGTTTCCACAGTTGCTTCCTTAAATACTTCCCAGCTAGATTTTTCATCTTTCTCTTCAAGGATCTCAAATCGATTACTCACTTTCAACTTAATTTTCTTATCATCCATCAGTGCTGCAAAATCTAGAGCTTTATGTTGTGTTTGCCTTTTTACATTTTTCAACTGCATCTTTATGGTTGATACGACAGGAATATGGTCACTATTGGTGTCCGCACCGCGATAAGTTTTAGCTTGTTTTACTGCATTTCTATATCTTTTCTTGATAGCAATATAATCTATTTGATTTCGTGTTCTATCACCTAGCCTTTTCCACGTATATATTCTTCTTGCTGGTTATTGATACCATGTGTTTGCTATGAATAGATCATGTGCACAACACCATTCTATCCATCTCTCGCCTCTCTCGTTCCTTTCTCCCAAACCATGAGGGCCAACGACATCATCTATTCTTTCATCCCCTACCTTTGCATTAAGGTCTCCCATTACTATTAAAAATTCATCAGATTTACATTGCTTCATTGCTTTTTTCATCTCTTCATAAAATTTGTCAAGTTCAGAGTCTTCACAGTCAGTTGTCGGTGCATATACTTGCATTATTACTATATTGAAAGGTTTCGCATTCAGTTTGATTATCATCACTCTATCTGACAAACACCAGTATCCTAATAAGCATCTTGAGGTATTTTCATCTAAGACAATTACAATTCCTACTCCTTTTTCATGTTTGCATCCACCTGAATATATTATGGTATTTTTCTCTGATTTAAACATTCCGATACCTTTCCACCTAGTCTCAATAATTCTCAGGATGTTTATTCCCAGTCTACCCATCTCTTGCTTCACATTGTCTAATCTTCCTGCTTAGGATGATGTCCTCACATTCCATATGCCTGCTCTTATTTGAAATTTTGTTGTATTACTTGCATATCTCGAGTCGAGGGCACCTACCGGACGAGAGACAAGTACTTTCTTGTACAACCTCCTTAACGCCGTTATCTCTATTATTAACTATTGGCATAATCATAGTATTACTAGGCTAGATACTACAGTGGTTCGCCATTGCCTGCTGTAGGATGAACGTAGGATGGTCACCATTTCCCTTCCCAGCAGTTTCTTCGCCTGTATTAATAGCCGTTGACCATTGGGGTCGTAGCTCATCCGCCTTCAACATCGAATTAACGCAGAATCAGCCGTTGGCTATCGCTCGTAACCCTGAGCAGGGACCCATACCAGGTGCTACCAGGTGAGTAACTGGACCAGGGGCTCGCAAAAGGGCAGGTGCGACCACTACCTGGGAGGAATATTCCCTCCTGCTACCCTTTTGTGTAGGGTAAGAATTAAAAATAAGAGGAAAAGTAAAAGAACAGTTGAACCAAGGATAAAGGGGTGGAAGCTGAGAGAACCCGAGAACCCGAGAACCCGAATTTCGATCGGAAGTTACTAGAGCTGCTGAACTCAACGACGGATGTGTTTGAAAATTGCTCTGGAATCATTGAGAAAATTAGAGAAACGGCCAAGACAGTCATGGGGAAAACATCAAACTGTAGCACACCAGACAAGAAAACAAGGGGGTAGAATGATGCAGTACAGGAAAGTATTCAAAACAAGAAGAAGGCAAAGAAGGTGTTTGACAGAACAGGAGAAGCAGTGGACAAGAGGGAGTATGAGAATGGACGAAAGGAAGCAAAGCAAGAGGTAAACAAGGCAAAAGAGGAAGCGTGCAGCGATCTCTTCGTCAGATTGCAGACAAAGGAGGCTGAAAACGATTTATCCCGCATTTCAAAACAAAAGGACAAGGCAACAAAGACCAACCAGGATGTCAGAGTAATCAAAGTTGTAAATGGAAGGCTACTGAAAGGAGAAAGGGAGGTGTTAGAAAGGTGGAAAAGCTATTTCGAAAGTCTCATTAAACACTGAGAGCCCCAGAGAAGCCAGAAATGAAAAAGCTCAGGAAGCTAATCATGAAGTCGGAGGGATACACGAAGGATAAGCTAAGAAGGGATTGAAAAGAATAAAAAATGGGAGGGTTGTAGCCCCCGACAACATACCGATTGAAGCATGAAAGTGTCAGGGTGAGCTTCAATAGGAACCTAGAGTCTAAAGAAATAATGAACGAATGGAGAAAGGAGACTGTTGATCTGTGAATTTATGCCTCCTATCCTCTGTCATTGTACTTTCTAACTCTTTTGAAACGTTTATCAGCTGCAGCCACTTCCTGTCGATTAGAATTTGTTTCTTTCCTTTGTAAGAAAACTCTGATGGTTTTTAGCATTTGAATTTAGGTCTTCATTCCATAATCTATCCTCTTTTGCTTAGTAAGTTTATTTTTTTCTGAAACTATTTTTGTTGGCCATCGTTACCGCAGTTTTCATGGAGTCTCTCAATTATTAACTATTATCCCTCAATGTCATATAACATTGTTGATGTTACCTGATCCTAGCTGCTTACTTCTGGATGTGTTTTTGTTTTAAACTACTGATTATTCCTTTTTGCGAACTCCGCCTCCTTCAAAAATCTAAAAGGTTTAAATTTCTCTTCAAGCTTAAAATCAGATTCTATTTCAGCAAAATTTTTGTTATGCCAGTCCACTTTATTCTATCTTTCTTATTTTGACCAAAAAAGCTCTCTCACTCTTATATTTACATATATAAAACTTTTGTCATGTGTTTCTCAGTTCTATTGCAACAATCGTAATTGTATGCACAGAGATTGGGGGACAGTGGGTGACTCCTTGAAAATTCAATCCGAAAAGTGGAAAAATCTAGGCAAACTAGGAGGACAACTAGAAGAGAATGGCCTCATGAACCTGAAGCTTGGAAGGTTTAATGTTTTTTGTGTGTTTGAATTGTTACAAGGAGAAACGAGAAAGTGAGATTAAGTTCTATTGCTCCTTGGCCTGCGCTGAAGATTTATGTAGGATGGAAAACGAAAAAGACGATGACAGATCGCTAACCGAATTGGAACGCCCCAGAGACTATTAGATCCTGATAGTCTTGTATATAAGGTACTGAGAAAGCCATGTTAAAGCCAATACTTCACACCACAAAGGAAATTATCGACTCAAAAGTAATAAGACCTCGACACATTTACCCATATCAATATATCGTTTAGAGCAATATGCAGTCTTTCCTTTTTCATTGGATTAGTTGTCCTCAAAACAGGACAGTCAAACACAAACAGCCTCAGGAAGTACCACAAGGGAAGAACTTTCTGTAGTGTATTTATTAGAGATACAGCTCATTTAATTCAAGAAACTCCTATTAACTAAAGAGACTAACAATTGTTGAAAAAGTTTGGCAACTCTCTAAAAATCTAAGCAATGTTATTATACAGATAAAACAAGACATGACTCTCATTCTTGGGAGAGCCCTTCACGGTGTCTCTTTTGTTACAGCCTTGGGTTTGTAAATTAGCCACTACATTATCACAGGTTGGAACTGTCGAAGCCAGACACTACACATCTATCTGTTAATTATGACCAAGCCAAAGGCCGAGGTCACACATAGGAGAAAGCGATGGTTGGAGTGATGCTTTTTGTAAATAAAGAATTTTCAGATCGTTTGCATGATGGCTGTTGTTGTTGTTGTTGTCTTGTCGAGGTCTGATTTATTCGAAAGCTTACAAAAAGCTGCCAACGAAAACTCGAAAACTAATTTCCTGGTCCTTTAGAAATCTGATTTCTTTGCATGAAGCTTTGTTGGCAGAAACGAACTTATCATTCACAACTGAACGCTATAATCAGAAACCTTTTTCAGGTGAGAGTCCAAAAAATGTTATCAGGAAATGGGTTCATGAATTTTATCAAACAAGGGCGAGGGATGTGTGTGATCACAAAGTAAATAACTTTTGGGGAAAATCCTTGGCCTCACCACTAAGTTGCGGCTCTGAGGTAAAAGTGTGGATGGTAGCCGGGATCACACAGACCACAAAAACTCCAGCAGTGGAATTGTGAAGTTGTTGCCTGATTGTAGAGGAGCTGTATTGAGCCATTGACAGCTTAGACTCTGGCAAAGGCCAGAGCAATAATTGAATTTAGACCCTTTAAATTGGTCAAGCAATGCAAGATTAACCTGTTTATCCCACAGCATGAAGTCCTATGTCAGTGCTAACAAGAAGTGGTCGAATTACAGATGACAGATGGCAATATCCTCAACCTTTACGAGAATAAGTGTGAGAGAAGGAACCGCAAAAACTACAGAGACATCTGGCTACTCTACATCGTAGGTTAATTCTACTCTCTGGTTATTCTGTTTGACCTGGAGAAACGTGCCGAACGTGTCGACCCAGAGTCACAATTCTGATTCCTAGCCAAGAGATCAACTGTGAACATTCTGCCACTGAATTGGTTTAGGAAACAAAGAGACATCAGTCAAATTGGACAACTGGATGTTTTTTTCTGTCTCCAATTTGTATAAAGGAATAATATGAGACCATTTTGCAACCTAAGTAATACCACACCCTAAAAAAGGACTGATACCGAGTCTTTTCTGTCATCCAATTACTTCGAATGGATTACAACATTCGAACAAAGTCATATAAATAAAAAGACATTGCAAGCTGTTAACCAAAGTTTGACACAATCCTAAGTTTTAGAGGATTGACATGGCTATTATAAGAAATATAGCAACAGTTGTGTCTCCACCCTCTTTGATGCCATCAAGTATCTCTGAATTCCATTCAAACAAAAATATCTGCCTTTTTTAAACCCAGGCACCGTTTTGTACCCGAATTGGAGGTCACCGAACAAGAAAATGACCTCAAAGGTAAGTATGGCTGTTGCCAAGTGTTCAGGTTTGTTTGATTTTATGAAAGGAGTCTTGTCATGATGAAAGAGAGAGAGAGAGAACTTAATTGGAGGGTATTTTTATTACCTACATGAGTAAGAAAATCCATGGTAACAACTTGCTGAAGTATAACGAATTGCTTTTCATTTATTTAGAATGCACGAAGAGATCTAATAACTGTTAACACTGTGAATATAATTTTTCAATGCGGTAGTAATTGTACATTTTCTCCCATTGTAAAAGCCTTTGAATATAAAGTCTTGTTTACCTTTAAACAAGAAATGATTTCCTAAACAGAAGATGAAATAAAATAGGTAAAATTCAGTGAAGCGACTCATCAGTACCATGCAGGATTATGGATGTAATTTCGTAGTGCAAAATCGACACCAGTGAAGTGTACAATAAGTTGAAGCAAGATAAGAAATAAACAAGTATATCAAATATATTAAGATACATAAATGCAAATAAATGATAAAAAATAGCCATAAAATTAGGCTTATTATAATATATGCTGTACATTTTGTACTAAATTTATATTGTAAAATTTATATTCTAATACATAAAATTACCAAATTTTGTATCAAGTACAATCTTAAGTTGTCAATGATTTGATTTTCGCAAAATTAGCCTTGGTTTTTCTCTTGATTAAAATTAAAAAAAACAACTGGTATAGAACCCTTTATTGTAATTACAATAGAAAATTTGCTTCTATGGTTAATAGGAAAAACAAAAATCAATATTATTCAGAGAAATATTCATTAAATGTATCTTACCATTTAACCTTGCGATGTCACCATTGCGAAGTTGAACATAAGTACCAGGGTTACCAGATGTTATCCCAAAAGGAGATATCCCTTTTATTTCTTCCCACCGACTTCCAAGTGGATTAAGAATGTTGACATGTAGTCTTTTAACAAGTTTTCCGTCTAATGTTTTCCCCCAGACCTGCCCATTATAACCAGCATTAACTTGCTCCAAAGTCCCTTGAACTCTTTCCCATGTCACCTTGACTTCTCCAGTCCTGTCATCGAACCTAGTTCTACCAAAATAAATTTGGTTGTTCCCATCGACCATCCATATTCCATACGATCCAATCGAAACACTTCTTACATTTTCCTTTATGGTGACCCAATTGGTTCCAGTGGGATTTTCAGAAGTAATTCCTTTTCTAAACAATAGCGAATTATCAAATGTTAGGGCTACTAAATGTCCAAAAGGGCCTGAATCAATAAGCTTCACATTTTTATCCGACGTCACTTGAGTCCATGTTTGTCCGACAGGATTGTAATCGGAAATTCCACTGCGAAAAATGATATCTGAAAATGAATTAATTGCCCAGACTCCAGAGCCCCCAGCTGTAATCTGACGTACAGTAGCGCCATTTACTTTCTTCCATACTCCATTATTCTGCATAAATATTTGTCCCTCTCTACTGAACCCCCAGATGCTTTTACTGTGGCCTGTGTCCAAGTTTGATAAGGGTGTAGGTGGCTTTATTATTTCCCATCCTTCCGGCAATGTTGTTACAGTGGGTGCTGTGAGGAGAAAAAAAGATCTCATAACAAAAAATCATATACAAGAATGAGGATTTTACCAGACGCTCACAGAAGCAAAAACACTGCGAAAACATGTGGACATTTTGTTTTTACGAAACATGATCAGAACTTAGATATTTCTTTATGATTCCTTAGCAGAGTATATAAAAGGTTTTTTTCACTCATTTATTCAAGTTATTGCACCCAATATGTTCAACCCAAAAAATAAACAAAAAATAAATAAACCAAGTATTTTTTAAATGTCTCGTGGTAAGATCAAGTGATTAAAAATTTGAGTTTTACTTTAGTGTGGAAGAAGAAGAGAACAGAGTACGAATCTGTTAGATGACGTCACAGCGAAATCCGATATATCAGCTGTGCTTATTCCCTACTGCCATAAATCTAAGCTTTAGTGCTGGTCTCGCGATTAATGAGTGATCTAAAGTACACTGTGATTGTTCTTCTAAGTTTACCATCAGCTTTTTGAAAATTTAGGTTTCAAACGTTACTAAGCTGATGTCAATTAAAATCTGGATAAAATATCCTCTTAATCAAGAGATTAGAAAAACAAGTTGAAAATTTATAATATTTTGTTTAAATTGGAACACTTAAAATCTTTGCAAAAGTAAGCAAGCAGAATAACTAGTCCAAAAAATTTCTAGAAATTACTCACATCAAGATGTGGTATTAAGAATACACTGGAATTTCTTATGAAGCATGGAAGCTGTACAAATCGTATCAAAATACCTACATGTACATATAGATTGATTGATCTGCCAACTACTTAAGGTTTGTTTCCATAGAGCTGCAATTTCCGCTGCGCGTGAGCTTTTTCCGCCTGAGCCTCAAGCCATTTCCACACAGCGTATTTTTTTCTTGGCGCGTTTTCATGTGAACAAACATTACAGCAAAAACAAGAGGTTTCTCTTGCTTCAAAAGCAAAAATTGATTTTAATATTGCTTGTATTTTTGTGTCGTAAACAAAGACGCCCTCAGAATGGAATTCAAAGACAAAGGAAATTCTGGGTGAGAAAGCTATTTCAGGAGAGAAGAAGTAAAGGCTTATATAAGGTTTTAGTACAGGATTTAATGCTGTTTGACAATGAATATTTCTTCAAAGAATGCTACCTAGGCGATTCGAAGAACTTCTTTCGTGGGTTGCTTGTAGGCTTTGTATAATATTATGGTACCTATCAAGTAGCGATGCACAAGTTTTGTTTTTGTTGATAATGTACGATACCAGAACTGGCAGATGAAATGACCGAGGTATCTATCGTTATTATTTTCTCCTGTTGATGTTTCTGTTCTGCTTCCTTTTGTTCCTTTAAGAATCTTTGATAAATTTTCTCATTATAATTGATATCCTCGTTTTCTTCATCCTCGTCAAAACTTGTCACGACATACCTATTTGCCGCCATTTTGTTATCTGGAAATATTATGTTTTTTGCTGACCGTGCAAAAATGTTAATACAATACAAGATTACTTAATGTCTCAAATACTGAACTATCATTGGTTCTTAAACTCAGGCGGAAAAAAATACGTTCAAAAAGTAGAACTAGTTCTACTTTTTTAAATGCTCACGAGCAGCTCGTGAACATAAAAAATCGCCTGTCCAGCGGTATTTTTAAAGCAATGCACATGCGCAATAAAAAAGCTCGTGAGCATTTTCCGCTACAGCGGAAAATGCAGCTCCATGGAAACAAGCCTTTAATGCTGAGTCCTTATTTTCAACCTTTCTGCGTATGATATTTCCTTTACAGGGTTACATATGATTGGTATGATTTAACAAAAGCTTTGTACTCCACTTATCCATTTTTCTATCACTCGCTAAAAGCACAAAAATGTCCTTGTTTTTAACTATTTATGTGAGTAAATATTTATATAGGTATAAAGCTTACCCCTAAAAAGCTTCTGAAATAGAAACACAGGAGACCTATAATCATGCTCTTTCTCATGGATCCGCTAATCTGATAAAAAACTTTAACCAAGATTTCAATATATTGTTGTTTTAATTTGTATTTAAGTTTAAATCATTGATGCATTTGATTTTATACATGTAATAGAGAGGAGATTCTAGAAACCTTTTTTAAAAATTATATTACATTTTACATAGGGATTACAGGACCAAAGAGAGAAACAGAAAAAAGTTTGTTATGTTATTAAGCTTTTTTCCCCTGTATTTCTGGCACTCGTTTCCTTGGCTGGCTGGCGGTAAAATCCTTCTTAATTCAGATAACTTGAGCCTGTGATTAATACCATTTGGTACATATTCTATTGATCACATAGAATATTTGTAGAAATCAAAGATGACAAAATAACATGGACTTCTTCTGGCACTAGAAAAATCTGAGTTTTATTGAAAACTTTTAAGTATGAAGGAAATAATACTGAATTTTAGATGTTTTGAGAGCCGATTACTATTTTCCGTTTATGGTAATAAATACATCGTTGGTTTAAATTAAAAAATACAAGTGATCTATAAAGGAATCTAAATTA
Source organism: Morbakka virulenta (assembly GCA_003991215.1). Classification (NCBI taxonomy): domain Eukaryota; kingdom Metazoa; phylum Cnidaria; class Cubozoa; order Carybdeida; family Carukiidae; genus Morbakka; species Morbakka virulenta. The sequence goes on from RDPX01000024.1 coordinate 4,524,635, forward strand.
ATAAACACAATGTTAATATTCAAATGTATCAAATTTCTAATTTACAAAGTTATTATTTGTACTGATAAAAATTTGTATACAGTCTGTTCAGCAAGTTAAGTGCACATCAGATGGGACTTTTTTTCTGTATTTAATACGCCCATATTAAAATAATCGCATGAATTGACAAGAGAAGAAAAAGGAAATTATTTAGACATTGCCGTTTAACTCCGTTTATATACTTTATCAATAACATATATTCCAAATTAGCCTTAAAAATAATCATCATGCAGATGCATCCTTGAGCTTAAACCTTCATGTTCTTTTTGTTTCTGGTTTTAGGTCGGACACTGCTTCTCTTCTCAATTACCATGATTGTTTACAAATTGCTTTTTAAACCGCTTTCGTCTTTCCAAATGTCAGGCTGAAGCAAGTTTGTTTTTGTTCATCGGTAACCCCTATTCTAAAATTACCTGTACCTCTAATTACCTGTCTATATATATAAACACGTTTATCACACAAACTAAGGCGTAAGTTGAGGTAGCTCCAAATTCAAATAGTTTAAGTCAGTTTCGGCCACTTTTCTTTGTGATCTAACATTCTGCACGATATGTTTTAGACTCAAAACAAGGCATACTGAGATACTAGCTTTGCTTTTAATGAAATGGATCTACTATTTTAGATATTTTTTAGAGAAATTATCAACTTTTTACTTCGCCTCTTCACTGGTAACCTCAACTTTTTCTTAATTTGTAGACACCCTTCGTGTAATGTCTGCCCTCTATTACTATCAATTATGTTTTATTTACATTCAAGCAGAGTCCAGAAGCTCCACTGACTGTCTTAATCCTGTATGACTGTTTCTCTAATTCACTTATTGAGCCAACTATGAAGACAACGACTTCCATACCGTAGTTTGGTTATAGATTTGCTTTTTATTCCGAAGGCACCTTTAAGGTTAGTTTTTTAGTGTAAATGATAAAAAAAAGACAAGACAGCATTTGTCATTGTCGTACACCTAGATTACTTTCAAAGAAGCCTATTACTCTTTACTATGTTTTTAGTGGAGCTCTCTGTTTGTCCCATCGCCTTCTAATACATATTTTGGAATTCCATATCAACCTTATTTATCTCTTTTTATTCTTAAACGTTTATTTGTCTTTTACGTCGGAAGCACTTCAATGGTCAACGAAAAAAAAGTTTACATTCATCAGTTCCATTTGATTTTCAATAATCATTTTTAAGTTATGCATTTAAACACGGAATTCCTAAGCTGGTCTAAAATCAATCTGTCTTCCAATTTTTTGCGTTATTTAATTTTTGACAGATTTTAACTTACATGATTATCTTAAACGTATTCCAGATGTAGTCCTAACAGTGATGTTGATGCAATTTATGTGTTGTTTGAAAACAATCATGGGTGAAGATAGAGGAAAGTAAATATGATAAATTTAATAATAGTTATCACAACAATAATAACGATAATGCTGACAACTGCATGAGAACCTTGTTAATCATGATTTTTGATCAAGAACATTTCATACAGCTTATTTCTAAACTGATTGGGGAAAATCCAACTGACTTAGTAGGCAATCTCTAGTTCCATTTTCATGCTGTAAGATATATATGTATTAATCCACATCACTTACTTGTAACACTTGTAGTTTCAGGCTTTACTGTGGTACTTTGAGTTGTATCTGAGAAACTTCCCGTGTATACAGCTTGAAATCCCTTTCCACGTGCTTGTCCAGTAGAATGAAATTCTAACCAAAATTCATTTCCTTTAACAATTTTTTCCTCGGGATTAATGCTTCCACAGTCTTTGACCGGTTGGGCTGACGAATGGTACAAACCATCTTTAAATGTTACTATTCTGTCGAAGCAATCTGGTTTTTTCCCTACTTCAAATGGACTTTTGAGAAGAAATGAAACAGACTTTGCACTGGGAATACGAATTATCCATAAACATGTGACGTCTCTAGGGTACAAGTAAGGATAATTTGGGCTATTGATAATTCCAGACTTTTCTTCTAGCACTCCACCACAGAGGACGTCTAAAGTAGGAAAAAAGTATATATTTTTTTATAATTTCACATTATCCATGTAAATTTTGATAAGTATTTTACTGCCTACGTAATGGACAGTAAAAATGTGCATGCTATATTTTTAAAAGCCGTATAATATATAAAAGATTGAAATTAGATATGGCTTGATCCTTTCCACAAAAAATTACAAAAAGGTTATTTTAACAAGTATATTTTCCTCGGCAATGGACAGATTCAGCAAAATACTTAGCTTCGACTCCATTGCTGAAAAAATCATGTGGTGCAAACCAGAAAAGCTCTAATTTTAAATTTGTATACCACATGTACACTTACTGTTATGTATCCTTGCTTGTACAAGAGGATACATTAGCTCAAAAGTTATTCATTTGCTCATTCATGTACTTAATGATAAGATTGTTGGCCAGGATATTTAATATATCTACAGCCGCCCTTAAGTCCTGTAAGAAACTTATGGAAGAAATAAAAATTGGACAATTGCCAGAAAAATATGAACATTGATATGACAAGAAAACCTTACAATGAAGACAAATCTCTTTTCATTCTATTTGATGATCCTTATTAAGGTATAACATTTCACTCTGTAACCTTATACCAACATGTTCTTGAGATCCAGAGCAGCCACAGTCAATACTCTTTGATAAGGATCTGTATCGCCAGTTCTTTAGATTTAATAAAAAATAATGGAAAATTGGCCGGAAGAAAGAATGCATTGCATGAAAGGAAATCAAACTGCTGCACTCAATGATGCACCTATCCCTTGATTTGCAGCTTAAAGGCTATATTCATTTCGGGTAGATTCGTAAAGCAGCGTAATCTGTGATCTCTACTTCTACAAAATTAATGTAGGTAAGTAGCTGTTTATTTTTCTTCTAATTCACAATGAAAAATAGTGTTCTTATTTGAACTTGCAAGAAGTAAAGAGATAACAAATAATAAGCTAATTCAAATTGGACTAATTGATCATATTTTGAATAATTTGTGTAATAGTGCACTGATCCATTTTTACTTACACTCGCTAGAATATTTCTTTTAATATGAAAAAAAAAATGTTATTCCTGCTCGTGACAAAGTAATATTAATTGAAAGCCTGAGTATGAATCACTTTTTACGTCATTTTGCTCACCAATATCCATCTGCAGGCTACCATTCTTTCAAAATATATTCCAGGGTCTTATGTTCCTAGTTATTTAATTTTCAGGAGCCAGAAAATCATTTGTACGGGTTTTTATAAAATAATTATTTTAATATACAACAACTATTACTGAAAAGTGGTATAATTCAAAGAAGTCTTCGTAATACTATTTCCTGATTGACCTCTTAAAGACTTTGGAAAATCAGAGATGGAAATGTCGGACATCGAGGGTCAAATACTTCAAAAACAATTACCGAATCAAGTTTTAAACCCAGCTTTTAATTATTACGGTATTAACTAGTATAAAACATTGCTGCCAAAGTTGTTATGTACCGGGGGTAGGACGGTGTTAGGAGGTGAAACAAGAGGGCCACTACACCCTGACAAATATTATACAAGTACTAAGGTAAAAATATTAGTAGGAGGACCTTCTTTTATTAGTTATTAATGTCTCTGATCGGAAAAAACATGTAATTTTAACACAATTTATCCAAAACTTAATAAGATCATTTTCGGTTTAACTGATGCCAGCTTTCCTAAGCTGAATAAAAACACATCACCCACCCCCAGAGTTTAGCATTCTAGAACTAGGAGTGCAAACTGATTGCAATGGCCAGCGCACATGTATGTTTCTACGGTAATATAAAAACTTGTTAAGTGATTTCTTGTCACATAAAGATCAAGTCATTTTTTCCGCTTGTTAATGGACTTGATCTGACAGTTATCATAACTGCTAATCCCTTGCTCTTGCAATGCTTCTTTGAATTCTGAGTTTGTTCTCCTGGAACCCAAGGGAACTAATGGTAAAGTTAGTTAGTTTTAAAAATTAACCTATTAAAAATTTAATTATTTGATTAAACTTCACATAACTTCGTACACAATTCCGAATAATCAGACAAATTGAAAAAGTAAGGTGAAAACCGGAAATACATAAAGCCCACAAGGTCATAGTATTAATATGCCATAATTTTATCGATTGTACTAAAAGGAGTTTTCGACCCATACTCATTTTTCATTATCTTTGGTTGAATCCTTATTAGCTACAATATTTCAAACATTCCAACCAGTCCAGACGTGACAAAGAAATATCATAGATCTTTGAGATAACTTTATTTTACCATATTTGGACTTTATGTATCGACTAATTCAAGGACTACATGAACTTAAAAGTTCTTTACTTTATGATTCGGTGGAAGCCATAAATATAAGTGCTTTTTCAAGTCATGAATCGTAAGCTTTTTCTACGCTAGGTTTCAAGAAATGCGTCTGATATCGTCAGGACTGATGACGGAAGAAACGTAGCTCAGCAAAATCTTAAGACTTAACCTGATAAATCTCCTAAATCTACCACTACGAAAACTTTTAACTAATGATATACAATACATAAATGCTGCAAAGTTAATAAATAAATATGGTTTACATTATACAGTTCCTCGACCAAAATTAACAAAATTTTAATTGCAAAACTCAAGTATTGTATCACGGATCGTTCATTTGTCTAAGTGGCAAAAACAATTTTCTTCCCTGTTGATATCAGCTGAAGCACAGTGAAACACAACTAAGCTCCTGGAAAGAGAGAAGTACTCGAGGTTTTTCTTTTGAGGACACTCAATTATGATTATTATGGTTATGACAAAACAAAAAATATACGTTTATTACATTAATTAAACCGAGGCGTTCTACAAAATATACCACAACAAGGTTCTCAAAATTATAGACGTAGCAAAAATACCTCACCATAAACATAAACTTCTTGCTCACTTATATTGTAGACAGACAGCACTGTAACAACGTAGGCTAAGGCATCGAACAGAGTGATGATCAGAGAAGGGGTTTGACAAAGCTGTATTCTATCGTCGACCCCTTTCAACCTGTACAGTGAGTATTTAATAAAATAGGTTCTCAGGAACTTCTAAGGAATTCAAGTCAATGGTATGACCATCATTAATATCTGATACGTAAACGATATAGCCCTCAGTATAGAAAGTTAATAAGAACTGAAATGAATGGCAGAGGCTCTAATGAGCATATAAGAAGTATGGAATACAGGTAAACGTCAAGATCTAAACCATGAGCACTGACAGGGACACCATGACGATTCATTGAAAATGGATCAAGCTTTTGAACAAGTATCTGATGTTCAGTGTCTAGGAAGCACCATAAACGAAGGTGACACGATTGAAGAAGAAATGAAAAAAAAAAAGAGGCAAAGGCTAAATTTTGCAAAAATAAATTATTTCTAAAACAAGACATCAATATGAAACTAAAATTACTTCTGCTGAGATGTTTTGAATTTTCAAAATTGACACACGATTGTGAAATGTAGCTGTTTACAACGAAGATATAAATAGAACAAATACGTTTGAGGTATAATGTTGCAGAAGAACGCTTCAAATAAGCTGTAGAGAGAAGCAAACAAAGAAGTATTAGAAAGAATGGAATTAAGAACAAGACGGTGACAGACCTGATACAAGAAAAGCTTAGATGACCTGGTCACATAATAAAACGAAGAGGTTCGCGAGTAATTCGTACGAAACTAGAGAGAAGAGAAAGCCATGGAAGATTTAGACATAAGGGATGGGTAATAGCTATGAATGGAGTGGCAAGAGAGAAAAAATATCTATATATCTAAATTTAAAAAACCATGTCAAAATAATACAATTAGAAAGATGAACGTTACAAAATCAAAAAGGTAGTAAACAATATAGTTTTCTAGATTTCACCCTAAAATAAAAGGTTTTGAAAATTACGGGACTGTCGCTGTTGGCTTTGTTTCACCCCGAATTTGATGATAGAATGAAATTTCTTCAACAGGGTTCTAGCAAGTAACAAAAACAAGATATTTCCTTAAGCATTACAGTTGGAGTTGGTATAGTTTTACTATGGGAATATAAAGTCAGTAATATAGATACCAAGGCAGAAACTTTCTGGCTGTCATTTTATCAACTTATACAGATTTACGCTCCACAAAAACGGACCCAACAAACATCGGAATCCAACCCGGGAATACAATGACTCTCAGAGATTACGTTTGTAGTTGCATCAAAATTTGCATGTGATGACTCAGCCGCATATTCAAATTTTGGTGAAGGAAGTTAAGTGAATATTATATGTCCTTCATTAAAATATTACCCAATTGTGTTCGCTAGTACGTGCTTAAACTATGTATCCGCATTTATTCTTGAAGGTAACACTATATTCATTACTGAATTTTCTGATGAGTATAATTTTTTCTTTCGGCTTTCCTGGCACATGAATTTTTTGAATGTCAGGAAGTGAGAGAGAGGCCCTGGGGACGAGATTTTCAAGTTATTTGATTTTTAGTTTTTAATTTTATCTACTCTTTCTCTCTCATAAGAGGACACATGTGACAGAAGTGTTTATTATATTTTTATTGTAAACAACTGAATTGTATCATCCTCTATAAAGATAAAAATGAATAAAAAATTATCCAGGATAAAAGATAAATTAGGTTTAAAGGAATCAGAGGTAAGACCAAAAATTTCCTTTTTACTTTAAGCACTCTTGTTAGCAGGTTAGTTGCATATTCCTATAAGATAAAAATTGGAGAGGTCTCCAATTTTTACGAAAAAAGTGGAGTGGTAAAAGTAGACAACTAAATTTAACCTCAAATCTGTAATAGTGATAAAACATGTGGAATACTACACAGGCACTTCTTTAAACCCAGTAATAAAAGAAAGGAATATAGAACATCACTTACAGAACATACAGTACATCACTTCTAATGCTTTTGAAACGGCGTTTTATTCTAAATTTCCTACATTCAGAGTAGGCTGATAACAAAATATCTGGAATCCATAAGGAAGAGTCAACTGGAATTAATGTGTTTACAACACAAGAAATAACACTTACCTTTATTGTGTGCAATATATCCACTATCCAGTAACCCAAAAGTTCCTTTTAATCCGTTGGTAATTTGTTTAAAAGTCAGTCCTGGAACTGCAGAAATTCCTAAACCTTTTGATTTAAGTGTAGTCATTCCAGATATTTTCATTAGCTTATCATCCCATGAAATGGCCCAGGTTGAGCTACCAAACCCATGCGTTATGGCCTTTGCATAAATGGAAGGGACACGAGACCATTGTATGCGATTTGGATAGGTTGCATCAATATATCTTGCAAAATAAACACTCCCTGAAGATGTTATAACAAAGCACCCATACGAACCACAGGAAATATTTTTTACTTTGCTTCCCTTCTCGATGTCTTCGGTCACAAATTTCCACGATGTGCCTATTGGATCATTTATTGATATTCCTTTTCTAAAAGCTAGCTCTCCATTCAAAGTAATTCCTGCCACTGTACCCCTCATTCCTGAGTCTAGGATTTCAAATTGAGCATTCGCAATGTCAGGCACTGCTCTCCATTTCACTCCTTTGATATTTCTCTCTGTAACACCTACTCGGAAATACTCATTTCGATCTTTGCCAATTGCCCAAACACCACTATCGCCAGCAGTAACATAGATCATTGATTTGTCTACTATATCCCAACCTTCATCGGTGTACACCAACACTTCATTTTGAGTTGTTACAACCCACAGACTAGATAAGATCCCACTGTCGATGTGCTTAACATCTTTTGGTGACTGTATTAGCGTCCAAGGTGCTGGTAGCCTAACATCTGTAAAAAATATAATGCAAATTGTAGTAAATAAATTTTAATTTTGTTAACATCAAAAAATGATCATATTCAAGATGACATCTAAAAAACTTAATAAGATAAACAAGAAAGATTTAAAAAAAAGAATCACATAACATGGAACAAAGTAAGTTGGTACCAGCAAAATAAAGTTCACCAGAATATTTCTGATAATTATACCTATAGGAAAGACCTAAACTAGCAATATCTTGCCGATAAGATGAAGCTTGAAAAGTAACAGCAAGATTTTTCCAGCCAAGTTACAAAAATAAACATCTGAAGTCGATGAGGAGCATAAAAAAAGAGACGTGTTTAAATGTGACAACAACATTCCATGCAAAAAAAGTATGAAAAAAAAGATTTTTACAAGATATGCTGTTCAAGGAACAAGGAAAAATAAAAATATAGTTAACAAAAATATGAGAACAAGCCACAAATCAGGGGTCCATTACATGTTTAAAATATGCCTTAATTTCAGTGTCATAATTTCTATTTTCCATATTTGGCCCTCTTCCTTGTTTTCTTGTTTATTCTCTCTATTATCAGATCTAATATTGCATTTCCTTGAATTACGTGTATGCATGTTTTTGCCATCTTTTTATTTTATTCAAGTAAACTTTGATTAGACTTTTTGAATGAACAAAAAATGATATTTTGGAAAAAAAAATTTAATCGACAGGGGAAAAAATGTACACATTTACCTATCCAAATTTTTAAAAAGTTTTTGAAATGTAAGACACATAAAAAGTATTTCTGGTATATTGTAAATTGTTTTTGGTTTTAACGTTTTTTCCACAGTAACTGGTGCCCTTTACAGGGACTTGGATTTGGCAGTGAGGAATTTCTTGGCCGAATGCCCTTCCTGACGCCAACCAATGGCTTTTTCTTTTGTGAATTTCCAAAGTTGCCCGCTCGGGGAATCGATCCCGGATTTCTTAGTTACATTGCAGTTGCACTAACCATTAAGCCACAACTCCTCTTATATATTTATAACAAATAAAATTTAATAGTGAAAAAATCTTGAGTCTGAAATGGGATCAGCTAGGAGGACCTTGGGCAATGCTGCTATTCTCTCGATGTCACATACAGGTGTGTTTACACTGATTATGCTAGCAGTATCTAACAGTAGACAATTTTTTATTTACTACTAATAACAATGCAGTATACTTAATTACTTTGGGTGGCATTTATATTCAGAATACGTAGTATAAACCAGAAAATATTGGAAAAAATCGAGATTTAAAACAAGATAGATTATAAGCAACTGAAAAATCCGCTCAAAAAGAAAACATTTCAGTTCGAAACTAGAGTTGGGTTTGAAACTAGTAAAAGAAATGGACAAGCAAAAAGTGCACAATATAAATATAAAATAAATAAATAAAATATATAAGTAGTAATATATAATATAAATCAAAACAACGATTAGGATATTACAAGCTCATTCCTGGTCCACCATGAAGTTTTCTTGTGAAACATGGAATAGAAGAAGAAAGAAAAATTGATAGCTTTCAGCTTTAATGCTACAGGAGAATGCAAAAAAGTAAGTTGGGCAGGTAGAAAAAGTAACAATGGAGGGTCTAGGTTAAGGAGAACAGAGAAGGAGTTACTAAAGGGAATCAAAGAAAATTAATTGAAATTTTTTAGGTTATTTTATTAGAGAAGAAATCATGAAAAAATTAATAACAACTGGAAGAATCGAGCTTGCCAGAGACAGAGGCAGACAAAGAAGAAATCAGATGGACAATTTTAGAAATAGGTTTTAGCTGGAGCTGCAAAACGATTCGCAGTTGGGTAGATAGAGTGTAGTGGGGGCCTATGATTGCCAACGCCATTCTACATGGAACCTGAATTAAAAGCTACTTCTTCTATATATTTCGAAATCCCAAACTCTGTTTTCTTACGTATGACTGCCGCATTTTGTTTTCTTCCAGTTTTCATTTATTTCGGAAAAAAACCTGTCGCGTTTAATTTATACATAGCTGCATTTGACATCATTTTCGTTGAAATGTGATGCACAGTTTACTAATACAAAAAGAGGCAGTTTTATTTTTATTTTTCTTACCCTTTTATGCAAAGAAAAGCTGATAGTTTTAGGGGTTTTTGGTACAAAGGAGCGTTGAAAATAAGTTGGACTGATAGGGGAGGTAACTACTGGACGTCTAGGTCAAGGAGAACAGAGAAAGAGCTACAATAGGAAATCAAAGAACAACAAATAGAATTTTTTCGGTCATTTTGTTAGAGAAAGAAACAGGGAAAAGTTAATAACAACTGGAAGAATCAACTGCATCAGAAATAGAGGAAAGCAAAGGAGAAATCAGCTTGACAAGATAAGGGATTGGTGGTAGCTGGACATGAGCTGCGAAGTGACTCATAGTTGCTGAGATAGACAACAGTGAAACTCCATGCTAGCTCAAAGTATATAGCATTGCACCAAAAGAAAAAGTATAAAGCTATATGTAGCTATCCAGGTTTCACATGGAGCAAAATCTAGCACTACTGAATGTAAACAATATACTTCATAGGTATTTTATTTGCATGTTTCTATAAAAAATCCATTACAATACATAGGAAACTGTTAACTCCTTTAATATTTATAGAAATTATGTACAACTTACTTTGAGTTGGCAGCATTTGTAGACGAGGAACTTGGGTCCACTCAGCTTTAAATCCACGTTTGCTTACTCCTGTATCTGACATAAACTGCACAAGAACAGTTGACTGAGTCGATATTATGCTTTCTACAGTTTGTCTCCCACATATCTTTTTAATCACTGGTGAATTATCCTGAAATCCATCTCGTATAGTCAAGCTATCAAAATTACAGGTAATGCTTGTTTCCAAGTCTAGATCTAAGATGTCTATTTTGACTTTGGAGTCAGAATTTACCTGTATTATATAAGAGCATACCACATTATCGGGGTATTTATTAGGATATTCTGGACTTGTAAAGGTACCACTAGGCTTTATAAAAATACCTCCACAACCTGAAAAAAAAAGCAATTGAAAAAGTTAGCTTAATCTTGACATAAATTGTCTTTCTAAGCTAACTCTCATTCTATAAATAATGCTAACATTTCCAGAATATTTTAGCTTTGATTTCCGGTTCAAATAAATTTTTTAAAACAAGACACTACTACTAACATTGCAGAAGTATTTACATCTACCAAAACATGAACAAGACAGACTAAGGTAGCTTTAGCACTTCACAACTTAAGGTTTCCTCAAAATTCATGGAGACCTTTGAAAACTAGGATGGCTTCTGGTAAGGTTGTCTGTCTTTGGAGGAGAGCCTCTTTAGCCTTAGGTGGCAACCATCTTAGAGGTGGTGTCTAGGTAAAAACACTAGTGGTAGTGTCATCTCATCAGTACTCATACCTTTGAGAAAAATACGTGGTAGACAGTGTCTGCTGTTACTTCATTGAATAGCACCCTCATTATAATAGGGCTATTTTAGTTGAAATGCTGGTGGTTTATGTCCATGTGATTGTTTCCGACATCTATTCCTTTCGTTAAATTTTTCTTATGATACTTTTACTCAAAGTAGTAGTATTCGACAGACCTTTAGTGGTCAGGGGGGCGAGAAGGATCTCCTAACCATAGACTGTCTCTATATCCGAGAATGCAGACTCGAGGTGCGGTGTTATAGGCTGTAAATAGAGCCAAGAAAACCTATTACCTTAAAAAATGTTCTCTGTATTTAGCTTTCAGTAATGTCAAAGGTCTTCGTTCCAATTTTTCTTTTGTGAAAGTTTTTCTTCATAACTCTTTTCATACCACCCGTTACCTATTTTTCGTATCGGTCACCTTCTGATTCAGGAACAAATATTGAAACAGTATCAGATTTTATTGATTAACCTCTGGCCAAGCACCACACTGTTAACATAATTGTCTTTGGTGACTTCATCGCATGACCTGGTTGAGTCATTCTAATAGGACTCACAAAGCTTGGGAAGTTAAAAGAGATGATTCTCCTGATTCAGACTCTAGAGAACATTCTTTTTTAATTTTTTCAAATTTCTGTTCTTGAGCAATGTACATTCCTCTTTACATCCTTTTGGATCTAAGGAATACGTTGTTGTCACTGCATAGGTTAAGGCAACTGTTTTAAATCCTGTTGAAAAGCCACGCCATCGTGCAACTTAAATTTTGTCAAGCTGATTGCATTAATTTAGTTAATTTCTTGATGATATTCCTTGGGATTCACCCTTTAGGAACCCAAAATGTCCCAAAACAAAAGTACCTAACGTGCCCCAATAATCAGTCCTTAATTTGGAAGCGGGATCAAATGATAGAAAACCTGACGTGGCAGTCGCCTTTAAGTGTGACCACAAACCAGGATGCATGTATAAGGGATATTCTAGAAAGTACTATTTGGAACTGACAAAAAATGTATTTTTTATATAATTACACTTGTAATTCTACAACAAAATTAATTAACTGCTACTAAATCCTCAGGTCGGTAACCTCTACATTTGTCTTATGGGAAGTGATAAATAAAGAAAAATAACGTGGCCTTTAATTTTGGGTAGGGTCTGTGTGGAGAGTATTGTATCCAATGATATAATATGGCAAGTGTTCTGAGTTTTCTGGAATTAAAGCCATCAAAACCTGATGATCAAGAAGCACGGGGAGAGCTCCAAAGGTAACAGTAGAATATTTCATTCTCCACCTGTGCTTTGCAGAGCGTCGGGAAATATGGCTTATCACAAATAGCTTTGGGTTTTTTCATCAACAACTTCACTCCATATCATGGAAACAGAAAAGTTACTTTGCTTTATCCGTCCTCTTTTTATCTATTAAAGTAGCCCAGAGGATCAGGGAATGTAACAGAAACTAACTGTCTTGTTTTGATCACAAATTGGAGAATCAGAGTATTTTTGTAAACAAATAATATTTCTCTGTCAAGCTTTAGGAGTGAATTTTCCACATTTGGGATAAAAGCCATCGGGATGAGTTCGCAGTTGCGGCGAAGTATAGGAAAATTCTCTTGTTATTATTGTATGTAATGTAGCAACCAAAGATTTGTCCTTTATGAGTAATGAAATTCTTATGAGTAGGATTAGGACGATGTCATTAGTAGTATATCGACGAATATTACGAGTCAACAAATGAACATCCTAATATCCTGTTTACAGAGAAACACTTCTTCAAAGCGAGAAAGTAGAGAAAATGTCGCATCTTTGTAAACTGAGCTACATGTATCATCCTGCTTTTGAAATTCTGAGGTAAAGGTTATTTGGATAACAGTAAGATAAGGGACAAAAGACTACACTTAGCATTTCAAGATGCAAAGTGTGGTCTTTTGATTCCTCTCCATATTATATATAATTATATATATATATATATATATATATATATCTTTGTATACATTTATATATATATAAGTTTGTATATTTTTATGTATATACATATATATATACTTGTATTCATATACGAATTTAAACCTGGAATGAATTCCAATATTTAAGTACATATTGGCTATTGGTCTTCTTTTATGAGTATGACGTTACCAAATATTAAAACCTAAGGGTTAGTGATAACTTTAGTATTGTATACATCTTAGTGTACACAACAGAAATAACATTACATTCTTTTTCTTCAAACTTCTACCTTCTTCCATTTGGGTGCTTGTCATCTTGTTAAAAAAGTTATAAATTTACAAAATCAATCTTCCTAATTACAAGCTGCACGTAAAAATTTTAAGGAAAAGTACAAAGAAAGAAATATATAGGAAAACCAAAAAAAATGTTTCTTTTTGAGCAGTACATTAACTCTGCTGGTAATTTCAATGGTAGAAGTAGCGTTCGAAGTGGAAGAAAGAAATTCACTGATAAGCTCCACTGAGCTCCTGCCATGATTATACGTGCCAATGTTCTTTATAAGAGAAAACGTTTTTTACTACTGCTGAGTAAAAACTATTTATTTCAAGACCGAAAACAATGTATGTCTCCATGCCATATATTATATTTTTACTTTTTTCGGATAATATCTGCACTAAGTTAAAACCTTTAAACATTAACGCTTTGCTTATCAAAAATGTCAATTAAAAAATCAGATGACTTTTTAATGTATCGTTGTGACAAAGGATGCATAAGGATAACCATCCTTTCTTCAGTTAAATCCATTTTCGACCACGTAAAAGTAAGAGAGGGTTTGAAAACGTGAGCTAGCCAAGGCGGTCTTCTCAAACAACTGTACCTTCCTGTCTGTAATAGCCTATATCACGTTTGCATTAAATTCCGTACTGCATGAATTGAAAGGAGTAATCCTCAGTTTTTGCGTATCTATAGAAATAACACAAAACCCCCATAATCATACTCAACTGCAATTGTGTGGTCTATATTTCTTTCGTTGTATTTACTCCTTTATTTTGGCACCATTCAATCAGATGAAAAAATTCAAAGTCAATAGTTTCACCTTATTTTGAAAGGTCAAATTTGTCTTCCACGCTCTCATTCATTGATTGTACGTTATAAACATAGCATGATGGCATTACAATCCTGATATAAAAGACCAGCTCATTGATTTCAGAAAAGACAATTTTTTTCATCTAAATAGGTCCAATTAAAAATAAGATAAAGAAATGAAGTTTTGTTAAAGTTTCAGAAGCTCAGTCATATGGAGAATTTAAGCACACAATAGAAATTGGACCTGGCATAGTTCAAGCTGGAATAGTATTTTTCAGTCCTAGCTGAGATGATCTCTTGCAATAATTTTCTGACTTTTATTATTTTTAACAAGACTGGTGATAAATCGGTCTAAATTCTTGATGTAAAATTACACCAGTTTAAGGTGAAACAAAATGTCAGCCTCTTATCGCAAGTCTGGGCAAAACCTCAGTCTCAAAACTACTACGTTTGCTTGATGCTTACAATTTTGTATTCTATTTTATGTATAAGTGTATATATTTTTATATTTTTCTTTTTATAGTTATACATTTCAAGGAGAAAATTGATCTTTCCCTATATAATAATCAGTAAAGAAATTGTTATTTTATGGTTTAGGTCTTAAAAGTACATTTTCATAAGAAGTAACTTTAAAAGAAAGTGTTTGTGAAACACGCGGAAAATTTAAGAAACTTTTATTGATGAATGAGAAATTGGCTAGAAACCAATGAACGTCTGTTCTACACAAAATTCAATTTACCATGAACCTCATCAAATGTTGCCTTTCATTCCAATCGTTTTTATTAGAATTATACTGAATGATATAGGTCAATGACATAAACAGGCCATTATTTTGCCAAATTTCTATCCTCAGCCAAATATGTAAATAAATCCGACGAATACAAATGTTAAATACATAAAACAAAATATACCGCAAGTGACATGGTAGAGAGAAGAACATTTGTCTCTGATTTCTTTTTTATTGCTTTTGGGAAACAGACACAGTTGTAATATTCCAAACCCTGGCTTTTTAAAGTAACGATAACATTACGTATCGCTGCATTCTTACTAAACTAATCACAAGCCACCGAAAGTTTTCTTTCCTTTTGTATTGTAATGCCTATCTCCTTCGGGAAACATTACTTTTTGACGTCAAGGAGATCGTTCTGGCAAATTGTCGCAAGAGAATGAAAGAGTTCAAAGACCTTCCAGCATGGGGATTTAGTAATTATTCAAAAAGAACAAAAAAGGAAAAAGCTAGGAAGTGAACGGCAAGAAAAAAATAGAAATCCATTTTCATTCTTACAGGAAGCCTTCCGGTACCATCAAGTTTCAATCATTCTGGCGATCTACAAATCCATTTGGGTAGCAGCTCGGTAGATTTATCGGCATCAATTGAAATATGTATTTAATCGCTTGTTGGTAAACTAGCAAAAAGCGGTTTGATTGATGACAAAAGCTTCTTCCTGAAATTACTTCTTACAGGAAATCTTTTGTAATGACGGCACCATCAAGTGCGCAATCATCCTGCCTGTCTGTAAAACGATTTAAGTTGCATCACTGTCGATTTATCCTATCGTCATGAATGGAAACATGTCTTTAATGTTTTAAGGTGAAGTAGCCTACAGCGGTTCCATTGATGACAAAAGCTTCTTCCTGAAATTATTTCCTTGGTGTAAGGATAGTTTTGTTAGTCCATTGTCTAATAAAGTGCCTCTTTTTATACTTTTTTGACTGCTGCCTTTGAAGTATTTGCTCTATTTTAAACGCCGTTCTCTTGTTTACAGCTCTAACAAGCAGTCAATTGTATCCTCACTCTTTAATAACACCAGTATTTTTCATTATTTATTTCCATGAGTCACAGATCGGACTATTAGAAAAAAGCAATAAAAATATATGGATAACTATTTACATTCTATGTTCATATTTAATGAATTCCTAAAAGAAGCTCTAAAGTGCACTTAAAACTCTCTTCTTTTCTCTTAAAGCTTTCTTTGTGAAGTGGTTGCTTATGAGCATCAACATTATATTCTGCTTTTACTGTGTTTTATATACTGTAAAGTAATGTACATTATTTTCAAAAAATTTTATTTTAGTATTCAAAGGTTTTAAAGGAGTTCTATTGGACTAAGAATTGTGACACCAAAAGTCATTTAAATGCATTAATATTGGTATATCCTCTTCTGTTTGTCTTTTACGAAGAACATTCGGGTGTTCTCCGATAATCAAACCGCCAGTTTTACGCAAAGAATGGAAGATTTTATATTACGTTCAAACATGACAAACAAACTATGCCATTAAAGAAAGAATGTAGCTGGGTATCGTAATCATTGAAAAATAATTCTTCGTCAAAACCCAAGTCCATTTGACGTAGAGGTCTGACCTAGTCCCCTTTCGTCTGAGGAAGCAGCAAATTCGCAGTAGAGGTAGAGATATATGGATAATGTTTGGAACAAATACGAAAAAAAACCCTTTCCAGTTTACTCTAATTTTCAAGTAGTTAGTCGCCTATGAAAATGACATTCAGCTAGCAGTCTCAGTTTTTTCTATATGTATCATAATGGAGGATGTTCTGATGAACTTTTCTGCCTGGAATCAGCTGCGGTTGTTGCATCTCGTGTACCTTGATTTTCTCAACGTTTTCATTCTCATACAGCTTTTGTCCCTAGTTATAACCAATCTTTCTACATATCTAGCTCCATTCCTCAGAGGGCTCGATTGTGGCTCCAGCTTTTAAGTACTTTCTTCATCATATGATTTTTAAGCCTACAGTAAACTCTTCGGTTACCTATTTTTCTGTCTGTACTATTTATTTCTTTACAGTTCCATAAGCCTGGTGGCTTTGTGCCTTACAGATCTTAAGCATTAAAAAACTAAAAATTTTTTAAGTTATAAACAGTATCTGTTCTCTTTTGCCACTTGTTTGGTACTTATTTATAACTGTACGTTTGGAAGTGTTCAGTATATATACCTAATTCTCTATCGTCTCATTGTGCTTTTGATCTTTACATTACCAGCTTAAGTGTTCTAAACTGTCAAATAAATCATAACTGGCATACTAGGTATTGGTATTTTTTCAATCTACACTTCACTCCCTGCCGATTTAGATTAAAATATTGTGAGCTAAATAACACCGTCCATGAATAGGATGAGCAAAATGCCTTAAAAGAGGCAACAAAGGGACAACTGGGAGTTTTATTACAGAGTTAAGGAGGCAAAATAAGGGGTGATTATTCTTTCCACGCCTCTTAAAACTTTATCACACTATATACTTTCAAAAGGTGGGACTTATCCGTTAAACAAAATTGTATGGGTTGTCACAGGCATGCAACAAATTAAAGGCTCATGAAGTCAAGGTTCAGCAAATATATTTCATTTTGGAAAAAGCAATGTTACCTTTGTAGTTCTTCTTTTCAACAACAGCATCACTTAATGTCACCAGCGCTAAAATGAAGCAAATAAATCAGGTAAGTCGAATGCCACTTCTTCAAAAGACTGTAGTTATTTTTGTTTAAAAATGACCATTAAAAACAATAAGTAATGGGAGAACAAAATTGGTTTGTGCCCTGCGTCAAAAGAGACTTGAGGATTACATTCGTATCTTACACTAATTTAAGATTTTACACCTATTAACGACGGTAACTAATGTTAATAAAAACTGAGCTCCTATCAAAATAATAAAAGGAAAAATAAACTTGATTCGAACAATTAAAATAATGATGGTTTTATTCCCCGATCTCAATGTTGACTGGGTGTCAATTAGGTACGTAACACTAACTTGTCCAAATCCAAAGCTTAATGCAAAACTAGGAATTAGGAGAAGGAAGAAAGTAAAGATAAAAAAGTACAAAATACAAAATCAATTAAGAAAACTAAGTCTGCACGGAAGTGATTTTCAGCCCTGCTTAGTAAAAAAATAGGAATTAAAAATCTATATATAAAAAAGAAATGGTACAGTAAGAATTATGACTGAAAAAGTAAATTGGAGGAGCATTGTGGACTCTAATAAACGTTACAATGTTGGTACTACTATACAAATGCATATAAAATCTGCGGACTAAACTCCTAAAAAAACACATATAAGTCAATCAAAGAAATCATCCTTAATAAGATTTTGACTCCGGCCCAAACAGTGGCTTGGGTTTCTAGTCCATCACCTTTTATTATTATTCTTTATATTTCGGCTGTTCCCTGTTAGGGGTCGCCACAGTGGATCATACGCTTCCATTTTTGCGGTCGGCAGCTTCTTTCCTTCTCACTCCAACCTCCTCATGTTCTATTGCATCCATGTAGCGTCTCCTTGATCTTCTTATCTTCCTCCTCTTTGGCAAATTCGTGTCTAACATTCTCCTCGTGTAGTTCTCGTCCCTTCTGATTACATGCCCATACCATCTCAGTTTTGCCTCCCTTTCCTTCTCGCTCAATCTCCTAACATGTCCTGTACCTCTGATGGATTCAATTCTGATTTTATCCAGGTGTGTGACTCCAAGTGCCCACCTCAGCATTCTCAATTCTGCCACCTCCAACTCCACTTCATGTTTCTTTGCTGTCGCTACTGACTCGAACCCAAACAGTAAAGCTGGCCGCACTACCATCTTGTATATTTCCCCTTCATTTTTGTCGGTCACGTAGTACGCCTATTACCTTCTTCCATCCACTCCAATCTGCTTGTATTCTCTTCTTAACTTCTATATCGCACCCCCCACCCCATCGCTCTGTACTGTTGACTCCATGTATTTGACGTCTTCTGCCCTCGTTACATCTGATGCTTGCATGCTTATCTTAACATCCTCTCTTCCATTCAAGACCAGGTATTCTGTTTTTGCTCTGCCTACTTTCATTCCCCTCTCCTTTTCTTTATTTCATCACCTTTTAGGTCAAGTAATAGCTACAATAGTAGTAGTAGTGTAGCAAAATTCCTCTCCTTGACCACAGCGTACCTGTGGCCTAGTGGTTATGAGGAACGACAAAAGGGCTGCCCTCCCCCTCCCCCTCTCGCTCTGCGTTAGAAATTGATATAGTAAATTAAAAGCTGACTGAGGAATTACATTTTAGGACATCTTTACTGACACACCTATTTCTCTTTATTTACATTACGTATTTTTACACAATAATTTGAACTGTAAGTTTAAGAATTTGACACATCAAGTGTAAATACTTGATATTCTTGTATAAGCTATCAAATACTTTGGTGGTAATTACAAACTTTCAATTTTTTAAGACAACGGAAACATGTACAAGGCCGCTTAGTCGGTAAACGTGGAAGAACTATAAGTATGCTATGCAAGTGATGGAAAATGATTTTCTACTTTGTTCCAGTTTTAAATCATTGTTTCATATGATTTAATTAACAAAACTCTCTGTTTTCCAACAGTGCATTAGAAATTTGCATGGTCACTAAACGTACATAAAATTGAAATAAAAGACAAATGACCAATGATATTACTGACATTGTCAGTATGACTTTTGTCAATTTCACTCCGATTCACCCAATTGCTTGACTGTGATTAACAAGATGTTTGCTAGCAAGGTAAACCAGAGCACTGACCCAAAATACGCCATTTGCATCTCAAACTTCATCATTAATTTTTCTTAAATATTTTTATTTCCTTTCTTGGTATGGTTCCTACCAAGGAATTGTTGTCCAAAATAGGAATTCCTTGGTGCTGCTCCAATGAAGGACGATTAAGAAAAAATATCTAATTCTGAACGTGCAAGTAAACTTTGAAACTGGGGCATCCAGGCTTTATCTCTTTTTTTCATCAAAACAAGGTATATTTAGGAATACAAAAGTTGCTGTTTTCTCACTTCGTCTACTCGTCTACTCACTTAAAACATTCTTTCACTACGTCCTTTGCAATTTACTGTTAACCTTCTGGGAAAATATTGTTCAATAAATAAGTTGATATTTGTGAATGACCAGCCAACGAGATGACTCCTGCATAAATTAAGGTTAACTATTTACAAGACCTATGTCTACCAGGAAACAACTCTTTTACCTGGTGATTTTTTTAAATCTCTCTTTCTCTGTATGTCTGTCCCTCCTCCCACCATTCTCTCTCTCCCTCTCTCTCTCTCTCTCTCTCTCTCTCTCTCTCTCTCTCTCTCTCTCTCTCTCTCTCTCTCTCTCTCCATATATATATATATATATATATCTATATATATATATATA
>RDPX01000024.1:4545043-4588125 GCA_003991215.1 Morbakka virulenta
TGTTTTTTTTATATCTCTCTCTCTCTCTATCTCTCTCTCCCTCGCTCTCTCTCTCTCTCTCTCTCTCTCTCTCTCTCTCTCTCTCTCTCTCTCTCTCTTTCTCTCTCAATATATATATATATATATATATATATATGTAATCCGTAAAGACCACCTGTGGACAGCTTATCGTTATTCACATGCTCCAATTAAACAGGAAAATTTGTTTCTTGAATATTAAACAATTGCTTATTGCTGAAATCAGATTATTCAACAAAATTACCGTATTTTTTCTTAAGTAAGTACAATAATGCGTGATCAACTCTCAAAAAGTCCGAACGTATATCATCTATCAAATGGCAGTGAGAATGGTATACTAATTTATGCCAAAAACGTAGACAATGGTGACAAAAGAAATTGCTTTGCTTGAAGAAATTGATATTGAAATACTTGATGGTTGGATCTTTGGGTAAGCAATTTCTTTAACCTTTGAAATACCAGATCATGGTATTTGGTATAGGGGAGAAAACCCTTATATGCATTTATGAACATGTTATGTTTGATTTAAACAGTCCCATTGGTTTGATTGTTTGATTTATTTGAAAATGTTAACATTACAGTAGTATTATTTGTCACTTGAAGAAGAGGACTTAATTTATTCCAATTTGTGACATTTCAACAGAAAATTGCAATGAAATGTAAGAATTGAAGAATCACTTTTTTCACATCAGAACGCTAGCTTAAAGATTAGTCTCGAAAATAATGTTTAAGGTCAAATTTCAGCTGCGGTTTGCGATTTTAAACACATGAGAGTTTAATTTGTTGAAGGAATTTGTAACTGGGATACAGTGGGACGAACTGCTTGGTAACTTCACCGTATCCCAAAAACAATTCTGCTTCAGTTGGGTCTACAGCAATACACGAAATATTTTATAACAAAACATAAAAGCAATATATGGTTATTTTTGTTCTCTGTAACTGAACTACCGACAATGTGCACCCCCCAATTATGAAGCGTGCAGAACCTAACTAAAACAGGATGAAAACCTGATGAAAAAGATGAAAAAGTAAGAGAAACAGTATTGAAGGTGAGAAACAGAAAGAAAGCTGATCTATGTTAATATGGTTGTGAGCGTTGCTAGAAAACAAGAAGACTGTGCTGCAAAGGCGCTGGATATTAAGGTGGAAGACCTTCAGTCCTATCGATCAAATGAAGGTAAATAAAGAAAGTTATGGCAGTGATCAAATAAGTGTTGTTTCAACGAATAGCTGTTTTCTGTACTTTATTTAAACAGGTTATCTCAATCAAAAAATTTACATGTTGCTATCCTTAGAGGACCTGTATAGCGTCATTCCAAAAAGAGAATTTTAGAAGCTGACGTTTACTATAAAAATATTATAATATTCCTTATAAAATAATTTGAAAGTAACTTCAAACAGAAAGAAAAGTTTTAAGTAAAACCCCCTATGTGTAAGCACCATAGCATCGCTTGAACATTATGAAAGTATTGCTATAGTATGGATTAGCAGGGTAAATTCAAACGACATCATTTGCTTCCAAAGTTAGTGATCGCAATCGAGGGAATACAATATAATAAACTGATATTTCGTTTATGTGTTTTAAAAATGACTCTTGGTTAGCCGCATTAGTTGGGAGCTTGTTCATGATCTTGGCTCCTTGGAAGTAAGTGTGGACAAAAAGTAAAAAAAACAAATGAAGAATGTAGCTCACTTCTTGACAGAGAGGATAAAGCCTAAATGAAAGAATGAATTAAGATAAATAAAGAGATTACGATTAAAATATTTTCAGATTTTAGATTATAATTATTGCTCGAGAGAGAAAAGAGGTTTTGCACACCAAAAACTGTTTGATAATTTTTTTTAATACACTCGATTGTACTCTGAAAGCCTTACTGAACACTGATCTCTGTTTAGTGGAGCTATCAACTTTGCTACTATCACACATAACATGAAACAGCTAACAAATGTTTCAAAAACACCAAATGTTCGAAAACAAACAATATCTAAAGAAAGTGACATAATAGAGGAACTTTTCTTTCTGTTGATTAAAGCACTTTTAGTGAGAATCCTATCTGTTGCTCCTCCCACTTGGGAGTCTAAGAGAAGTTGATCAGTTGGCTCAGTGATGACTTAGCCAGGTTTTATTTTAATTTGGTATTATTTAAACTCAACATTTAGGTTAATTAAGGAAACAATAGTAAATTGAAAGATTAATATGTTTTAGTGTCTAATATCCTAAACAAAAAACAGGTGATTAGGGAAGATCAACGGGATAAACAGACATTTATTAGCAACAGGAGTAGGAGTTTCCCGAAGAAGATAGTTTACTCATTAAGGGATACTTGTTTAAAGAGGTGACCATCGTTTGAAAAAATTTGAGTACAAATGATCCTAAAATTCCAAGGAATGTCCAACTGATGTCCAACTCAGTGAGTATCATAATACCTGGTATTTTGTTGGGTATTTTCTGTTCTATCAATGGGTCTGAAGACAATTCTAAAGTACAAAATAAAACAACTTTAAATGGAAAAATTTTAATAAAGACAAAAATGAGATTAACAAGAAATTTTCAGATTTAAAAAACAAAATTTTAACTGATGCCTCAGATGTCTGAACTTATTGCTACATACAAATTGCTACCTCGGGAGCTGCTTCAGCTGAAATGCTCTGGTATTAAAATGCTTCGCACTATTTTTGCTACAAAGGGAAATATGATGGTAATTTATAAATATATAACAGTGTAGAAAATATGTATCATTTTTTCCACACTGCTCACGAGGCCTTTTAGAACAATTGGTCTCTTTATCGTATTTGGGACGATATTTATTTTGTAAATGTTTTATAATACCAAGCTTTTTAGGGTTGTAGATCTTTCTCTTTCAATCAAGTTGCCACTTAAGTAATTATTTGAGCAAATGGCAATGTTGATGGTACTCAGGGAAAAAAGTATAAATATATATATATATAATATATATATATAATATATATAATATATATATAATATATATATATATTTATATTTCTTTGGTAGGATCTACAGTAACGATTAATGGATAACAACTGCAATCAATCCTGAAAAAAAGGAAAGAAAACGTAAAATAATCACCCTCGCTTTCATATCGACAAGCATTGTCAAGTGCCAAATTCCATCTTGGTCGGAATCTCATGTTTTGCCACTTGTTATAACGAACAACGCCGTACTGCAGTTTATCATAAACATCAACATAAGAATTTAACCATCTTTCTCCGAGAACGCAGAAGAAGACTATCAAGGAATCAAAGGTTAGCATGTTTTACGGTTCTTTTCTTACCTTTTTTTCACTATAATGTAAGATGCTGAGTCATTGGTAACCCTTTTCTTGTAACCAAAGACCGACCGACAAAACTCCTAAATTTGTACTATTCACAAGGTAATTGAATAGCTACCGCAAAATATGACTTGTATAGCCTGTGTTTTTGTTGACTAAATAAAGATGAGAGAAATATCTAGACACATCATACACAAAAATGAGATCTGTACTCAGCATTTACATAAACTGCAGCATTTGGAAAGAACCAGGTCATTTAGTAACTGACAAGAGGATTGATGGCCGATATGGACCTTGTTTAAGGTATGTATGGACTAGTGGGGAAAATGTCAGTATTTGTACCAGCTATTTTCGGGAAACTCAGAAACGTTCTTTCTTAATAGATACTCAATACTGACAGGGAGCCTGTTATAAAGGTTATTTGTAATACGAAGTTCTATGTGATCTTTTTCTTATTTCTAATATATTAATTTAATAAATTTCTTTATTTACTTTACTTGCATTTTTAAAATTAGTGGACAGGCACTGAATTGGAAGCAGAGGAAAAACCACTTCAAAACAGGGAGTCACAGGATTAAATCAAGGGTTGGGGGAATCTGCAGTGAGACCACTAATGTTGCTGTTTATACTATGATCTCATACGGCTATAACCCGAAATAAAAAATTCTCGTTGTCATTCCGGCACACTACTCTGATATCTCATGTTATGGACCTGATCATGTTCTCTGGGATACGTTGCTAAATATACTAAAGGTAGTTTTCACATCCTCGGGAAATTGAAGTAACGAGAGCACATTTGTTCATTCCGCTTTCTGGTACCATAACAGTCGCTGGTACCATTTCTATACACAGATCTCTTTTATTTTTAAAGCTAAATTATACCATGGTCTTATCACCTGTCTAGTCTGTAATATATTCCTCCAATTACAGTTAGTTTGGGTAAAAAATAATTAAATAATCGCATACCATGTATGTAAATGCGTGTAATGCACTGCTATTTTAGATCAATTGAAAGATATAACACTGGGAGAACTGGATCGACGAAAGGGTCTTTCTAAAAAGTTGCTGTTTCATTGTCATGTACGTCCTGTTATTATAAACAGTCGTAAATGTCCTTATGATTGTTATTGTTTTAATTATTCAATTTCTATTCAGCTTTTATTAAGACTCTTGATTCAAACACATAAAGAAAAAGGATGAATGATGTATCGGGGGAAGAGAGGCAGAAAAGAATCTCCAAGGACCTTGAAGAATAAAGAAGAATAACGAAGAATAGAGAAGAATAAAAAGAGAGGATGGATAGCACCGGGAATAGATGTGGCGGAAATGTATTTGGGAAGTAAAAATACCCCGGGTAACACGGAGATAGTTACTTGGCTGTGGTCACATCTAACATCACAGAAAAGCAAATAAGCAATTTTTTCTATTTGCTTAGTTACTCCTCTTGAAGATCTCAACACTTCTACAAAATTTTAACTATGAATAAAATAAGGTAAACTTTCGCATACCCCAAAGCAAACTTAAATTTTGGAGTTGACCCTCATCTGGCTTTCCTTGTAATTCGTAATTTGAAGGTTAAGCCCCCCCCCCCCCACCCAGCAACAAATTTATTATTTTTTCACTGCCTTGCAAACCACTTTACCTTGCAGTATTATTCAAGGTCAATAAAGCGGCTGCAAAGCAAAAAAGAGGTTTTGTTTGCTTTTCGTTAAAAAGCAACGTTGTCGCTGTTAGGGATATTGCTAATTCATTGTAGAACAAACATATGAAACCATGTTATGACTTCATGACATGTCGTAGATAATGAAAAACCTTTATCATCTCAGTGTGTGATTTTATTTAATATCTCAAATTAAAAGAGTCACCTTTACAGTAGCTTTATCACTCTCCCGAATGATACGTTTGTGGGCTTCCAAAATTTACGTTTTACATCTGTTTTAGTGTATGTAGTCTAAAGCTTACGTTTTTGAAAATTATAAAGAGACAGAAAAAATTATTAAGAAGCATATAGCTACGGAAAAAGACAAGATTTATTTGTTATCATTTTCCTGAGTGACAAATATTGAGATAGGTTATATGTCAATACATTCCTGAAACTGTAAGATACTGGTTGATCTTTTGTTGCTTTTGACAATTAAAACATGCTTAATGAATTTAACCTCATTCAAACTGAGTTTTGACGTTATCCATTTAGTCACAAACAAAACACTTTCAATGAAACAGTATTTAGCCAGTCACATTTCAAAACTTACTTATTTTCATAAACAAAGAAAAACAGGCATAAACACAGACACAGCAAGCTGCTATCTTCTACAGGGTCATTAGGGAATTAAATGCTCTCTCCCATTTACTCAACAAAACCAACTAACCTCCCTGTTGTGATGAAAATAGGATAAAATGACTTTCAAATGATAATGATTAAAAGCCTGGAATTAACAGAGTTCTTTGCGTTTTGCGACAAACGTGTATCGCAGGCGATCCTAATGTCACTTTTATAATATATTTTATCAGTTCTATCGTATGAAAATTTTTTATATATCATATTTTTCTCTCGTTGTAGTCATAAAACTGTGTAGTTGTATTCTTGAGATATTTCAGATTGGTCTAATGTGTGAAATACACGAAAATATTTAATGAATTGTCTGTCTCTTGACTTCACATATTGGAACCGTCTTAAAAACAAAGCTGATGGAAGAAATCGTTACGCCCATCTCTTTTCAGATTTTGAATTCTTTGCTTTCAATTACTCTCAGAATTGAACCATTTCTTGGCTATTCGTTAAAACATTACAAGCTGTAAGGTACTTAAAAACATTTCTTGTGAAAACCAAACATGTTAATTGACTGTTCCCCTTCTTTAAATGTTGTTAAAACATTACGTTTGTATAACTGTGAAAACATACAAAATGAAAGAGTGCTAGTCTAGATAACCTTGAAAATTCTGAACTTTGTGGACTTAGAGGAAGCCATAGATGTAAGAACTTTATCATGTCATGAGTCGTAAGCTTTTTCCGAGTTACGTTTCGAGAGATACTTCTCCCATGAGCCTGACAATGGGAGAAGTAGCTCTCGAAACGTAGCTCGGAAAAAGCTTACGACTCATGACATGATAAAGTTCTTACATCTATGCTAGTCTAGACTTTGTTCTGTACAAAATATTTTTATATGCATTAAAAACCAGTCAAAAACAATGGCAGAGTAAGTCATCATTTTTCTTAGTTAAATAAAGTAATTCGTGATACATTTTTTCTTAAAAGATAACACTTTTTTCAGAAATGGAGTGCAATAAATCTGAAATAACAGAACAAAAATGTCATTGCATGCCAAACCAATTTTATACACTTCATTATAAGCAATTGTGCATTATTGGATAAAATAGACATCACGTCAGACCAGTTATCTTTTCGAAAAAATTAGACTTTTGATGTGTCTTAACCATTGAAGATGAGAAACTTACATGCCCCGAATTCCATCTTCTTTATATCTTTGGCTTTTCACTTTCACTAACTCTTTAGTGTTTTACTCTGATGTTTTACTTTAATATCTTACTTTATCTTCAAGACAATATATTCACAAACCCTGGGGTACTATGAATATTTTTTATCCCCACAAATTAATCAAGCTTAATGTCTTATTCAAAGGGAATTTGAAAAATAATACCCACGTTGTTAATAACATGCAAAAAAGAATGAAACGGTAGTGACAGTTACATTTTGAAAAAAAGAAGTCTTCTTGTAAATAATACAAAAACGTTACAAAAATAAACAATTGCAAGTTACTGTTTTCAACAGAGTTCTTGTTGGGACAGGAATGTACCCACCTCTACTATTCGTTTACCTCAGTCATTTTCAAGCTGATTCTTTTCAGCTTATCTCGTCACACTGGAATCTGGACTGAACAGTTATCTTTGCTTGATCAACTTAGTGAAAACCAGCAATTTCGATTACTGCACATAGGTAATAAATGTATCTTTGTGTATGTAATAATAAAGTTTTTATTAATGAAAGCTTCTTTAGCACAATGTACATCGGAAATGTATTTAAACTATTGTTTTTTGTACAACTTAAAGCATTGATTAATTTTATATTCTTTATCTTCTTTGAGTCCATGCACGTTTGTTAAAAATTATAGCAAGGAAGGATTCTATCTCTTCTAACATTTTTACATTTTCACAAAGATCTGTGAGAAAATTTTGTTTCATTTTGGTCCTTGGTGCTCATTATAAAAATTTGTTGCTGTATTTTCTTTTTTCTTCCACATTAACATCTGTACTTTTTCTCAGTTACTAATGGCCAACTGATTTTGCCTTATGTAACTTAAATTGTTATTTTGAGAAAACTATCTTCTAATTTAGCTATTGAAGAAACATATATTTATCTTCCTAACAAACAGAGGGCAAGTGACAGCACTTGAATATTGGAATCAGTATGAATTGACAGAAGTTAAAAAAGTAATCATCACTTATATTCTGAGGAATAATTTCAAATTTGAGTGGAAGGAACAATCACTAGACTTTACTAGGCCTGTTTATAAAAAAGTTGGATCTCTGCTGGATTAATTTTTGTCTGTTTTTGTCATCTGAAGTTTCTTTTATCTATACACGTCCATAACATTATCATATTACTACGCTCATCTTTTTGTGGGCACTCTAAATTGTTTTAATGATAGTCTTCAATAATACTCCAGAAGTGTGCGGTATGCAGTAAGAAAAACATTGTCACTCAATCTTCTACTACTAGCAGTCAAAATTTCTTCTCAATGAAGATATTTTGTTCATACCATTTGTGAAAATCCTTTTCTGAACCTGTAGTCCTACCTTTCCTTCCTCTTGTACTGGACCGATCTCCAACATCAGACAATATTAAAGCTTTTCAATAATTTTAACTCCCATGAAGAGCAAACAGGGCCATTCCGGTTCAGGTACCTGATAGACATTAGCAAAATTCTTTGTTGAAAATTTGCTGATAAACCCGACCCTTCGATGAAATTTGGGCCACCAGCCAATTTGTTCTAATTTAAAATGTTTACAATTTAGATTTACATTTTGTTCATATCGAAAAACACTGAATTGATTAGGGACTGTTTCTTAAGGTTTTGAATATCGGAAATATTAAAACTGCAAGTGAAAGTAGCGTCCACTTATTAGTCTCTGAATATAATAAAACTGGTACTCCGTGTTTTAAACATATTTTCTATAAAAACCTATAAAATTATTTTTTAATTTGTTAATATTGAAATTTTGTCTCAAGTCTTCGCAGAATTGGGGAAAGGGATGAATCTGTCACAATACAGTAGTATTTTATAAATAAGAACATCTCTTCGTAGTTAGCAAAGAAAACGGTGTGAATTTTTGACGTCACTAAAATAGTTTTCATCTTAAATACTTGTAAATATATCTATGTGTTTTCTTAAACATGAGGATTACAAGAAAAGGCAAAAAATAATGTGATACGTCAGCACGGTATATATTATCTGTTCTTTTACGACAGTAGTAGGGATTTTATATAGAGCACGGTATAACTTTCATAACTTGTAGAGTATAAAATGTTGGTTAGCCACACCAGCTTTAACACCACGATAAAGTATAAAGTTTTTACAGATGAGATCTTACAGAGGAAGAAACATGCTGTGCTGTGCAAACGCTTATCAGGACATTTTTAACACTTTGTATCAGTTAAAAATCTTAAACAATATATCTGCTGTTTCAATGTTGCAACAGTTAATCATTTAATCATGACTAATGAACCTAAGCGAATAATCATTTAATATAATGTGTTAATCATTTTTATTTATTTTCAAATACTATTTTCATACATTTTCAATAAAGATTTAATATGGCTAACGAATATAAACGAAAACATCCATTTGATTGCTTATCGTGTTACCTCATCGATCATTTAAAAGAAGGTGACCTCAGAAAGATAGGCAATATCTGCGGATTTGAGACAATAAAGTCGTATTGTAGTTGATAAATGATCAGAGCCAATATAGATATTCTATTGTATGAATATTAATTTGGTTTGTGGGCTTAATTATATTTAATGCATGACACATGTAAATCGGTAAAACACATACGCGAATTATCATGCAATCTTCAAAAAGTTAAAAAATAAGAATAGGAATTGTAAACAGCAATTCCTCGAAGATTTGAAATACAAAAGAAAGAAAATAAAACCCAATTATAAAACAGATAGTCTTTACACGTGACTAAACCTTAAAGTGGCTCCATTGCACA
This sequence comes from Morbakka virulenta, assembly GCA_003991215.1. Lineage (NCBI taxonomy): Eukaryota > Metazoa > Cnidaria > Cubozoa > Carybdeida > Carukiidae > Morbakka > Morbakka virulenta. The sequence continues at coordinate 4,554,586 of RDPX01000024.1, forward strand.
AGATAGAGCAGAACGCACCGGCTCACGTCACACTACGGCTTCTTTAAATATCGACTATATTCTTGCAGGCAACCAATGGTAGAAGTATGAGGTTTGTCTTAAAAGCGATCGAAGAATAGTCGGTCAACAGCATCATAAGGTTAAAAAGTAACAATTGCAGATTAAAATGAAGTGAATATTTCTTCACAAGAACATGTAAACTTATGTAACGATCAATTTATTTGATATTTTGTTGAATCATATTGTTTTCTCACTGGCATGGTGGCTAGGGCATTGCCCCCAATGTCTTTCGGTGGACCTTGCGTCAATGATCTCCGTTAAGCTATTTTAGGAAAGAGTATGAACGGATAGTACACTAAGGATGCTTTTAAAAATTTTCTACAGAAGGACCCTCAAAGTACTAAATTTTGAAAAACTGTAATCGCGAGCAAGTTGTTCTATTGATACAGCAAAACACTTGAATTTTCTCCCGTTTTCAAATTAAAAATTCACAAATGACCGCTTCAGTGCAGCCAAAGTGCCTTGGATCAAATTGTTAACATACGGGCGTCCTAAAGATAGAATGCGGACCAGTAACATATGAAAGGAAAGACATCTAATGTTTGGGTCGCAGTGTTTGAAATCCCTAGCCTTCAGATCTTGAGACAAAAAATAGCTGGAAATTTACATGCCCCTAACACTGGTTATCATGCAGCACTTAATTGACTAGTAAGGATTATTTTTACTGTAACATCATAATAAGATGGCAGCTGACACAACATTTTCCCACAGAAAATTTCGCATAATTACTCTCTTTTCAACAATATGCGAAAAAGAGAAAAGTGAAACAATTTTTATCCAGAAAAAGAGAAATTGGTATTATTCTTCAGAACGATTCACAACAGAATAGGTGTTGAAAAATGGTTGAAAAAGGAGAGATTTTGCTTGCTTTAGGTCATCATCTACACATTTTTTCTGACAGCTTTTTACAGGGTAAAGACCACTCTTGCTAGAAAAAAAGTAGACAAGGGAAAGTACCTGATAGAAAAGAGAACACAAATAAAAAAATATACTTCTTTCCTTTTACAAGAAAATCTTACGAAGAAAATCTAATATATCAGCCTGTGGATGCTTGGCCTTCTCCCATTCGCATACACACAAAAAATGTAAAAGGAAAACTGCTGAATTCTTAATAAATACACGTTAATACTCAATAACAATAAAATTTTATACTCAATAACAATAAAATTTTATTCATTTTACCAAAACATAAGAAAGAATTATTCCCACACTAAATTAAGAAGGACCCTTGTTTATTCAAAATTAATCACGAAATGACTGTTCAGCAGTTGACTTCAATGACACACTGAAAAGTATTATGCCACTATTGCAACTAAGAGAAAGAGGGGTCAGCTCAGACTAAATTAGAGTTTGACGGAACCAATATCAAAATTATAGGTGTGGTAAATTGTGATAACAATAGAAAGGAAATAGTGGAAAAGCAAGGTCAGTATGATGGTATACACCCTAACATTAAAAAAATACTACTTGAAGTTCCATTGCTCGAGATGAATGGGATCCAAAGGGAACAATTTTACACAAAGGCTCTTACAAAAACAATACTTTTTAATCAAAACGTTAAAGGTAAAAGCATGTTTTGAACTTTAAAAAACTAGCCTTTACTTAAAATTCTTATCATAGTTGAGTTCAAGCCTGGAGGTCATCTTTCAATACGTACAAGACTTAAACATTGACTAAAATTAGACCTGGTCTGACCACAATGAACCTGTATCATTTAAAATACAAAATTGAATGACTTTCTGTTAAATTCCTTTTTGAATTGATACTTTTTTTCAAGTGATTTGATTCCAAACATATATTTTAACTCTGTTGTAAATGTTTCTTGTAACAAAATGTGTCCTAAAAGATAAATTGCAAATATACTTTAGCAACAGGTTCAACGTTTGAAGAATGCTAATTAATTATATCCTAAACATGAAGTAACTAAAATTGATTAGCTGATGTAATTGTAAGGAAGGGAGGCTCCCAATATCTTTCGTTAAGTAAAATGATGCCATTTTAAGTCCTTTTTTGACTCCATGAGTAATTATATCTTTTTTGTTGACCACTCGACCGAATGCATGACCTCAAAATTAGTTACTAGTCCGTAGGCATTTGATAAAAATGTTAGTCAGATCACACAGGATGTCTTGCTTTCATCCCTAAAACATGATCTAATGATAGGAAACAAAAATCAGCAAAACAATAATCAAACTTCCCTTTCCCAATGACACTGACAGCTTGACAAGCGAGGAGCAGGAAATATCAAAGTTAGTGGAGGATCTTAACACCACTTGAAGATCATATGACGTGACGGTCAGTACTGACAAGCAAAAGTGATTACTAACAACTCCACCAGCAACAACATGGGTATCAAAGTAAACGGTCAGACCTTCAAAGTAGTCCCTAGCTTTAAACAGTAGGAAGGCAAACATTTCTGATGAAGGCTAAAAAACTGAAGAACTTGCTAGATCAAAGGAAACAAAAGCATCATTCAGTTATCCATTCATTTATTCATTCGTTCTAAGTCTGGCTTCCAGCTGCTGGCAGATGGCCCCAAATATTCTATCAACGCTTGAAGATCTTGCTCCAGTTACATCCACCTTCTCCCTTATATCTATTCAATCTCATGCATTCAACTACTCCTTGAAATCTTCCTCTACGTAACCTTCATCTACGTCTCGTTCACGTTTCTTGGTGTTAAATCTGGTACTTTGTTCCAAGATAAGGGTAATCCACACATTGGTCATATCAAATTTTCTGTGTGCGTTTGAAACGTGATACTCCCTGCAGAACTAAAGAAAAGAACAGAGACCATGGTAATGAGATGCCTACGAAAGATCTTGTGTATCCTGTACACAGACAATGTTACCAAAGAAGATGTGCGTAGAAGAAATAAGGAAGCCTTTGAATTTCATTATGACCTTATGAGCGTCAAAAGAAACAAGGAAAAAAGCTATGCTTAAAATACAAGATCGAGGGGTCTCCGGGAGACCATCTGGTGGGGACCTCCTCAGAAAGTCATTGATGGTCCTCCCAAAACGAACCAATATCTATGGGATAGATAATGGTAAAAAATTATGTTTGCTAATTCTATTACTGAAATTGGATAATTTTTTTTAAGTTACTCATTACCGTAGAAGTTAATGAGCAACAAATAAAAATTAGCTTTTTGTACCTTTTACTCTTTTCTAATTGGTTTTGTACCTCTACTATCATTTCCTTCAAACAATGTAGAAACGCAATAGTTTGTCTCTTATGGTAGAGAAAAAAATTGGTTACAATACGTTTAGGGATGTGGGGAAGCTCCAAAAGGGAGCTTCTCTTACTTCAAGCTGATGATCAAACACTCGGCTAACACTGCAAAACACGAAAAAAACGTAATGATCGAATAAACAAGGCCCATTTAGTAATCATCAAGAGAAAAATAAGTCACAGATGAATATTTACGGTTGACAAAGCCAAAGGACTTTCTTTAAAGAACTCCCAAGGGCAGAGAAACAGAATAATCATGATTTCCCATGGCAACACAGTAGGTTTTTAAACTTTACTGCTAACGAGTATACAGGTGGGATAGTTTTACGATAGATAAGATCTGATTGAGGCTTTGGTTAATCAAGGAGAAAGTCACACGTATTGAAAAAGAAATAGTCCCGTCATAGTATTTCCGTTGAAGAATGAAAAAGGTATAAAAGACTAACACGACCACATTGGCAGTCAAAACAAAGAAGTTTGTAAAAGAAATAGCATGTCTGAAACATTTCAAGACATATCTATTTTCACTCCCTATCACATAATAAAAGCAAAATAAATAAAACAAATTCTAGCGTGAAATCTGGTAGAAAAGAAAAATGTTCAGTTCTCATTTTTAATTGAGCTCACTGTCACACAGGAGCACAATGCAAAGGGAGGACTGGTAACCAAAACCAAACAAAATTGAAATCACTTCAATATGTTAATGTTGCATACGTTTGAAACACTCTTGACTGTTTTTCGTGCTGTTCTCGTGATGTAAAGAGTTGATACGACGACGTTAAAAATTATTGAAGAGCTTCTTGTTTAAGTAAAATAACAACTGAGAAGGTCCCATTTATTTCCTTAAAAATCCCTTGAAAATCCCTGACAATAAATTCACAAAATGGCCACAAATTTGAGAACATAATGAGGTAAGGCATAGCGATATAAGTATTGATTCATCGGTTTGTTTCTGTTTCAAAATGGCACTACAAGTAAATAATCCTAGTTTGAACACATAATTGACATAAATCAACATTAACATGGAAACCGATCAATAAGATATCTTTTCTTAGTAAAAGAACACCCAAACTTTGAAAAATACTAGTTTTCACCTTAATGATTTATACATATATTTTTTCATCATGGATTTTTTACAACTAAAAATTATATTGAAGACAAACCTTCCTACTTTGTATATATTTAAATACATTAAACAAAGAATTAGAGAAATATGAAGAAAATTTGAGAAAAAAAGCAATTGAAGTTTTCCAGTTCAATAAAGTACAATAAATCGTGTCATATATGTAAGTTGAAATGATGCATGTGACAATTTTCTTGGGTTTTAGGTGCAACAGGGGTGGCTTACTATCACTGTATAAATTTAGGAGACGAAATCCAAATATATTACAATGTTCGACAGATTTATATTTAGAATAGACAACTCAGTATCCTTTTCTTCTTTGTTCTCGGTGGGGTGAGACTGGTAGGAATAAATGCCTTCTGTCGAAGAAATGATCTTATATTTTCAAAAACATGCAATACTTTTTTTGACAACTAGGTACCTAACGTCATATCTTGCTGATTAATTGAAGTTTTTTTCGCTTGATGTACCCAAAAGTAAAAGAAACAACAACGTAAAAGAAAACAAAATTTGTTTCGTCGCCCAGCTTCTGTCTTAAAACACTGATATCTTCAATCAAAAAACATGGAACCTGCCATGGTAAAAGTGGCAGTAGAGGAAAAGATGAATAACAAGAAACAAAAAAAAAAGAGCAACAAGTCTGTACTCGCGTTACTTCAGAGGTGCGAGTAATATGAAAACGAAAGATTTAATTCCTGAATAGAGAGACAAGAACAAAAAAAAAAAAAGAAGTATGTATAGATGCAAATAATCTAAGATATATGTGCCATTTATATGGTCTAAGTAGGTGGTAAAACGTCTCAATTCCACAATGATTACAATGATTATGATATAGATTAAAGATTGGAAGTCATATTGAAATAAATATTAACTTAATTTTTAATGTAATTAATTAAATTTAAATTTGGTCCTTTCCCACCGAAGTAATGCATAGTTCATAATCCCATTTATATTAGAAATGAGTATCTTGAGTAACTCTAAACTGATTGTTCACTACCGCTATATTTCCATAACTATATGGTTGGTTTCCAGTCCGAAGGTCGTGAATTCACCTTCATTAAAAGGTATTGTGGATATGCTTTTCTTCCCTATTTATGAAAATATTTATTTACGTTTATCTTTCTCTCTTTTTATTTATAAAGAGAAAGGGAAAATTCATATATGAACATATAAGAATAGAGGACTCTGTGTAAAATATTTGAAATATTTCTTTAGTTTATACACCCAATCCACTTAAATCTGGCTGCGTTGCACTTCTCTACAATAATCTAAGTTTATCTTGTTCCCCAATGGTGTCATTACCGGTATAATCACCTACTACTTGACTACATGCGTATCTACACATAATTTACGGCGACCTCTAGTTCCTTTGCAAGACTACAGGTCACGGAGATACAACTATTTAATGTCTGCCCTATGTTTATTGTTACTAGAAACTTTTTTGCGGCTCAATCTTCCACTGAAATCTTCAAAAATGATGTGTTTAAGCACGTAGTGCTTCTCACTGAGTTAGTAGAGCAGACGATCTTGAAAACAGAGGTACTAGTTCGAATTCAGCTTGGTGGATTTTTTATTTTCCACTTGTATTTCTTTAATTAAAAAATTGAATAAAAGTGCTTGATTGGATTTTTGTTGTAATATCTTAATTCCTTTTTGCAATGTTCTAACAAAACAAAGAAATGTACGTTTAAAATAAGAATTTCAAGAGGTATCAGTTAAATAATCGCATAAAAACAAACCACATTGCAGTCTTGTTGTGTAAAATTGTTAGACAATAATTTATTTCGTAATGCTTGCCTACCGCTATTTAGCCTTGTAAGCAAGGAACAGTCATTTCTATGATGAAATTTCATTAGCGACAATGAAAATTATTTTTTTAATCTTTTTTTGATAATTCGTGACACAACAACAAGCTAAAAGGTTATATTTAACGATAACTGTTGATAAATGGGATCTCCCCTATGATTACAAAAAGACTTGTAGTAAGGCAGTTCTGGACTAAACTTTTATTGCATTGCCGAATCTGAGTTTGATTACATCTCCGCAGAGTTGACATGTAAGTTTTCCTTCCTGTCATTTGCCTGTGCAAAGATACTTAATGACTTCCCAGTTTTGACTGCTGGAAAACATTTGCTGTTAATAGAAAAAGTGGGCTGTAGCTGAGGAGAGGTTAAGGACCTATTTAGTGGAAAGTAAATATGCCCAAATGGAAATATGTGTGGCAACATCAATGATATTAATTATTGTTTTTATTATCAACATCAATGATAATAACAACAACAACAACAATAATAATAATAGTAATAATAAAGTAATAATAATAATAATATCAAATACTCCTAGACCTTGAAGTACAGTGTTAGCACCCGTCGGGGTTTAATCTGTGTCGTGGGTAGGAGGGATTCTTTAGCCCTGGCCAGCAACTCCACTACTATTGGTGTCACAATAAAAGTTACAGGTGGTAGTGTAACATAAATTCACACTAACCTCGAATGAGTGCAGTTTGGATTATTAAAGTTTAGCAAAGAAAAGGGCGTGAATGAGACTAGAATTACCAGGCGAGTGTTTTTTGCCCCAGCAGAATGGACCCAGTCGTCATCAAGCTACCACTAAGAAGATCAGGAGAAAGTGGGCACAGGAGGAAAACAGGATGGTTATGTAGTATTATTATAGCAGCGAGCCAAGCCATACTGGTTACAGGAAAAGAATGCATAGTGTGAGCATTAGTAGAGATATGTTCCCAGTTCTAGACAAAGACTAGTAGATCATAAGAATCAAATCACAAAAAAGGAGTGGTTGTGAAATTTGAAAAAGAGATACATTGGGAGGTATGGAGGAAATACGGTCTTTAAACGAAAGAAAAATGGTCTAAACATGAACGCCAAGCTGTATGCGAAAAGGAAGGGTAGAAGATCTCATGTAAGTTTTCAATACAATCAGACTATGTTATTGAAGCAAGAAGACCCGATTTGATTATAGTGAACAAGAAAAACAAATTTCAAATTACAGACTTTGCTGTTCCATAAGATAACAGGATTGATGAAAAAGAAAGAGAAAAAATATTGAAATACCAAGACTTAGCTAGAAATCTAAAAAATGACGAAAACTGAAGGAGATTGGGATAGCTACCAGAATAGTAGAATTGCAAAAGACTGTTGGTACACTCTGCCAGCATCCTCAAACTGGTGCTTGAGATTTAAGGAAACTTTTTGTTACCAAGGCTCAAGAACAATGAATCCACTGATCAATTAAAGAAACTCAGCAACATTATTTTAAATACTTTTAGAGAGAGATAACAGCAAACCAAGGGATTTGTTGCGAATAAGAACTGCAAATTATTGTGGAATTTTACCATTCAGTGTGATAGAATTATTGACGCAAGGCGACCAGACATTGTATTAGTTGACAAGGAGAACATAGAAGTAAAAATAATCGATTTTGTAGCGCCAGGAGATTTTTAAAAGTGATAGAAAAGGAGTTTGAAAACATCGAAAGGTACCGAATGCTGAGAGAAGAAGTGGGGCATATATGGCAAATGAATAAAGTTTGAAGTGATTGGCCCATTGGGAGTCATTTCAGACAAGTTTGAAAGACACTTGGAAAAATTAGTTGTGAAGATTTTATTTCCAATAAATTTTAATACAACAAATAAGTACAGGTAGGAGTCATCAAATTAAACGTCAACAGCATTGCCATGATAAATCAAACGTGACATGTCACCATTTAAGATTGATAGACAAAAACAAAACTCAGATTGAGGGAGTTCGACTGACACATTTTTGCTTTCGTACCTAAAAAATAGTTAGGTTTAAAAACAGCTCTAAATTTTACTATAGGTTTCTACCTTAAACCCAATTGATTTCAGTGATTATTAGTGCTGTCATACCTGGTTTACACTGTTTGGTATTAGGGCATCTATGGCGGCAGTTAAGTTCCAAACTTGGCCTCAACAGGCATGTGTAACGTTCTTATTCATAATAGATACTCTGCTAGACCCATATTTCTATGGGGTTTATTCCAACTCACCCAGCAACTATACCTCATAAAATTCATATTTTTCAATGACAACGCAAACAGACTAAAGTTTCCAAACTACTAGTTAGGTAATCTAAGTGTCGGTGTAAGGGGCCTGATATTTAATCCTGACATTCCTAAGTCTTGGCTTTTAGAATAACCATTGTAGTTTAATAATGAACTACTATCATGCTATCTCTGGAAAACAGAATTGAGTTGCTTACAACTTATTCCCATAAAGCCAGAATATTTTATACGAGATTTTCTGACAATTCCTCTAACTTTTGCTTGGTAAAGCTGCCTATTAAATGTTTCAAAAGAAGAGTTTTCTTTGTGTGAACACGTAGTATTACCAGTTTTGACCGCTGTGTGTTTTTTTCAAGAATTTTGATCCAGATATGACTCCTGTGGTGTTTTATGTACTTATGTTTATGATATTATCTAGTATTTGAGCTTGTATTGCACCTTACATTTGTTCCCAAGAAAAAATGGTTTCTTTTTATAGCTTGTCTCGAGTTATGTTGTGAAGTGGAGCTAGAAAATGGTCTCTGACTTTAACGCTGGGAAGGTACAAATTATTTCTATTGGCAGACCTTTGGAACAATCTCTTCAGTAGGGTTGGACAGGCTTTCAGGGAGCACATTTCACCTGCATTCATATTCAAAAGTTGTAGCTCGTGTGTTGAGTCTTTTATCTGCTGAGTTTGTTGAACATCTTCAGTTCTCTATGATTAGAGCTTACATGGAGAGTTGTTGTCTTATTTGGACTGGTACATCTCAATGTTATCTTCATGGCTAAAACCTAATACATAATCTGGTACTGCATATATATAGGCATAATTTGTTTTCCTGGAACATTGTCTGCTGACCATGAGTGCAGTTTCCTGTTCATGCGTCGCCTGCACCTTGAAAGTACTCCGCTTACTATATTTTTGTTTTAAAAGTGACAAATTGATATGTTCGTCTAAGATTTCCGAAATAGAATCGGGAGAAAAGAGTAAAGAAGAGAGGAAATGAAAGACAATGTAAAGTATTTAAAAAAACAGACCAATAACAAGTTAGTTCGGTCCTTTGTTTATATGTTTATAATTTATTTTAGTGTTGTATAATTATTATTTTAAAATTTCATATTTTACAACGGTCTTTATTGGTGAGATTTATATGAAAAAATTTAAATTTCAGTGAATATTATTTTATACCAATAATATTATTGTTTTTCATTTCGATTCGGAATCCTAAATATTGAAGATAATAAAAAGTAATGTAGACTACTAAGTATATAAAGTAAGCCATAAGGTTTATATTATATATATATATAGTTATATTTATATATCATAAAAGTATTAAAAGCTGACAGCTACTGAAATTACTTAATTTTCAAGCACATACCAATGGTGTCATCAGATTAATTACATCTACCTGTTTTGGTCTATTCTTGAGGACTTTAAGTTGATAATGATATTTATTCGCGTGCTTACATTTGTTTATTACTTCAGTGAGTTTGTTTAAAAGACTGCTTATGTCTGCATTCCAAATTGCAATATTTTCAGCTGAGCAGAAGCTGCGTACTTCCGCACCACCAGTGTTTGTGTGTGCATGGCTTAAAATAGACCATGGAGAACGATTCACCCGCTTAGTTCAAGTCTAAAAATTATTTCGATAAACCTATGCTATGCGTAGGACTTTAAATATATGGTTACTTTGTTCACCTTCCAAAGCGGTGAAAGGTGAGCATATAGTTTCATGAGGAAAACAAGTATTACAAGCTGGATTTTGTTATATATTGCGTTTTCATCTTTCTTCCCTTTCACCTATTTTCCTCCGATTCCACTCTAACAAAAATACTGGAAATACAGCATCAAAACAAATTTTACAAAAGGTACAATATTTATGCAATTATTGATGTGTTGTTATATAATATATCAATGTATTATATCTTATTTTTATGTTGCATAATATATCTTAATACATGACATAATTTAGTATATTATATTATGATTAATATACCAATGTGTCAACTAATATTTTTTTGTGAATATGAAAACAGTTATTAAAAATATAGAAAGAAGAGTTAAACTGCTTTATCAAACACACAATTTTTTTGTATTTCATTTGCTAAAGTCAAGAGTCCTTTCTTAACCACCAAGTGTAGAAACCTATCCTGATGTCAGGGTTTAAATACTTCTTTTAATTATGGATAAAACTTGTATTGTCAGGAAACAAGGTACTTTAACCACCAAAAATCAGTTTTCACCAAACCACCTCCAGATATTTTTCTACTTAGCATGACCTATAAACTAGTTGATCAATTTATCGTCTGCGAGTTCACAGAGGTCACAAAACTTCATCTTTTTTAGTAAATAGGTTGGCTGCAACACTTAACAGCTGATCAAAATGTAGTTTATATTAAAACCAGTGAGAGACATTTGAAGGCTTTGGTAGATCTTATTGGTAGGCAGAGTTTTGCATACCCACATAAAAGTCTTTTACACTCTCAGATTGAAAATTGTTCGTTTTTTAAGATACTTGTGATACTTTTCCTTGGAAAACTTGAATGGTTGACAGAACACTAAAGCATCGGCCTACTTAAAGATTCTTTTTTTATTTTATTTTGTTCAATATAATCATAGTATTTTACCAATATGATGACCAATATGTATTTGGGGAATTTCCTGGATTCAGATTCTTGGATTTTATAGAAATTTCATTATATGTGATAAATGGAATTCAATTTTGCTCTTGTGCTTCGGTTTTGGATGGCATTTAATAGATAACATTGAAATTTGATCATTGGATCTTTCATCTTGGTAATTGCTTCACACAGAGATGGCTGAAGTGCTTTTGGCACACTCTTTCTTTATGCTGCGTTCATTCTCTAATCCTTCTTTAAGCCATTTGCCTTTAAATTATCTCTTAAATCTTGATTTTTCTTGAATAGTTTTATTGTTATTTTTGTTCTCTTTTTCTCTAAAACTCTCTCTAGTTTAATACATCTCTCCACTCACCTACCTTAAAACTAACAAGTTCACTTTTGCAGTGTTTTTCCAAAGTTTTTACTCTGTGCAATTTTACTTATCCAATTTCCAAACGAAACCGCCCTTGGTAGATTAAATATATCAGCAAGAGTTTTGTAGGCGATTTTCAGGACTAAGACCGCTCTTATTGTAACCTTTTTATTTGCCAAAAGAATATAATTTGTCAATTTAACAATTACTTGACTATAGAGCTGGTACTTTGGTTTTAAACTTCAATTTATCGTCAGGCAAATATTCCTTCATTTAAGCCTTTACCTTAAAGATAATCCTACAATTAATAAAGGCTGTCTCCAAGCATAAAGCAAGTGTTGGCCTCGTTGTTTAGTCAAATATATGTATAAAGAAGTGTACTTTTTTACTACAATAAGATATTTAGCGAGTGTAAAGATTTTTTAAAAAACTTCAATGTGTTTGCTCAGAGGGTTAAAATGTGCTAAAAAGAGGGATAGTATTGGACCACACCCACCACCTCATAATCAGTTATGAATCATGTTGTGAGGATTTCAAATGTGCTTTTGAACCAGTCAAAAATAAATTAGATTTTTAATCGTTCTTTCATCTGTAGGGTGTGTTTTTTAATTAGTTGGTAAATAGTTATTTAATTAGTTAGCTACTTTACTAGTTAGCAGGGGGGAAATGTATGGGAAAAAAATTTTCAAACAATAAAACGAGACATCAACACACGAGGTTTCAGTTTGGTTAGTCTGCAAGTTATTTAAGTAAGTTTATTTTGCGAGTTGGTATTGAATCAATTTAACGAGTTAAGGGGTTGTAAGATGATTTATTAAGTAGTTAATAATTCCGGAAAATGTTTTATTGTTTTCTGTGGATTTCCTTATCTGGAAGTTTATCATGGGTTTTCCGTGTTTCCTCTGATTGCGTTAAGCAAATATTTTTGTCTTTTATCCTCAACGACAACAAAATGATTTTATGGCTGTGTGATCTGTAATTTATTACTACTACATCAATCAGAAAAATATGATAAAGAAATGGAGTCGTATTCTTTAAATCTAGTAGCTATAAAAATGTCCTCTCTTATCGTAACTCAACACATGTGACTCTTTCAAAAGAAATAACTGAATAAGACCAAGAATAATAGAATCAAACAAGGAAATCATGATAGCAGCAAGCTAAAAAGTTGTCTCCTACCAAAAGCTTTCTCTATGAAGTGAAGTGACATTTTTTGCAGGACAAGAAATGATAACAATCAATCATACATACACACAAACATATATATATATATGTTATATATACATATAGGTAGATAGATAAATAGAAAAGTTTTTTCATTGGTGTTTCTGAGGACACTGCTATGCTTAGCTTAAATTCAGTAATAAATGCAAAAATTTTGTTTTTAAGGTGAGCACTAACAAGTATAAGCCCATTTTTTCGTTGCTACAACATACATCCTACGATTTTTGAAAAGTACAGTATTTGTTATGACAATTGACTGCTGCTAAGTTGTATTTCCAGTGTTTATGATAACTTATAAAAAAACTCTGCTAACCAACTGTAACAGATGGGCTGAGTAAAAAAATATTCATCGCAAGTTCAAATCTGCGACTAAACTCGCCCAACTATTGTTCAAGTGTTGACTCCCTAAAAAAGTCCATGCCAGTTGGAATGCTTTCACAAAGATTAATCTCTACAGCGAAAAAGAAAAGTAGTGGTTTAAAATTTAAATAATGTATTTCTTAGTACCGAAATTGTCATGAGTGAAGAAGATATGGTAGCTGTTTTTGCGCCTTTAAACAAGGTTTTCTGAGAAGCAAAATCAGAGCATTGATTCCTGCATTTTATCAATCGAAACCCAACGGAATTTTCGCAATAAAATCATTTTTCACGTTAGCTAAGAAACAACCCGGTATGTCTGGGACATCATACTACCTCGAAGAAAAACCCAAATCCTTGACTAAAAACCTCCACAGCCTTTCCACCACTAATACGTCTGGTTTTACTTTTGATATTTGAGAGGATACTTTTCAAAAGCTGACACAACTTGTACATATGAGATTTCTCCCCTACATGTTTTTGATATAATTTTCATTCAAAGAAATTCTTTGTTCCGGTAGCCTTTGGCATTCCATCTCTGGCTAGTACTCAATTCTCCCTTCCGAAAAATACCCAAACTTTAAGAACTTTGGAAACCTTAACAGCAACTGGTGTCGTCTGTGGTCACTCCACCCATCATCACGGTTGTCAAGTCAATGGATAGATGCTCTTTTTGGAAAGAAGCAGACAGACATGTATGTAGCCTAATATTTCTAGTGAGATGCGCGACTGTAAGGTCAAGCTTTTGTTACTACGCTTCAAAGAACCACTCGCTGAGAAACTATTTGTTTACAATGAAATAACAAGTTCAGAGAGAATTAACTTAAAAGAAGGAATCGATTGTAGTTAAATCCATTTGTTCTACTTATGTCTGCATAATTTTGACCCCGAAAGACAATAAAAGCATAGTGAAAAAAGCTTGCTTTATCATATTCAAAAAGAAAAGACAGTTATTTTGTTGTAGTGTTTTCCCCAAGATACTAATCAGGCCGGTCAAGTCAAGCAATACTTAGGAAAAGCCACTTTAGAAACTTTTCAAACAGACAGACTCCAAGGGAGTTCCCTAGGTAAAAAAGGCTTTTCAGTGATACTTAAATATTGACAAAAAGGTTTTGAATACACCCAGAACGTCATATTACATCCTTCCTTGGAATTCAATTCACCTTTTTATTTGTCTATGTTCTTGATCAAGCAAATTTAACGAGTTGATTCTACACATTTCTTGTGTGATGTGGTACACATTTTGATTTTTTAATTTGAATCAAATTGGCTAACATCGCTCATCCTTCTAGCTTTCTTCTCAGCAACTCCCCCTTTTTAGGCCAAGTTAGAATTTTTAAACATTCTTTTACGTAAGCAAAACTAAAATATAGTATCAGCATGACAAGGCCTCTAAAATTATTTGATTTAACCAGGTCCTTTCAGCGGAGAAACAAACTTGCACTTAAGACATACTTTAACTGTTGAAAACATAACCAGAAACAGTTGTCATATAGTAACTGTCAATCAGTATTACTTATTATCACCGTACATTAAATGTGAACCTGGATAATCAATAAATCATTGCCACATACAAACTTTAAACTACCACAAACAAAAGGATACCAAAGAAAAAAATACCTTGAATTAAAAAGCATACTGATATTCCCTGCTTGAGCAATTGTTTGTTCAACATTGATGAGACCAGGTTTCTTGAAATCATCGTATCCAGACTAAGATACGAGATAGATCTGATACACACACGATAATAATTAAGGTTTGAAGTTGCAAGTACTTTCTAAAAAGTCAATATATCCTTTGAGCTCCTTCGTGACATTTCTTGAGTTATAACACTGGCAGTTGAAAGTTGAAATGTATAGCTGGAAAAAATACTACTGAGATAAACAACCACTCGATTTGTTCGGTATTGGGATTACTTGGTAACAAATCACAAACTCCGTGTGATTGATAAATTAATCTGCCATGTGTTTTAAGTAAAACAATTGAAATATACTCTCCGAATAGATCAGCAACCGTTCATTTATTTTAAGATTATCAAGTCTGTCTTCAGTTGGCACAACCCAGCTTTTAGGCTTTATAGTGACCAGGAATTATTGACTACAGCTGCTCTTGTTAAATCGTAACAAAACAACCACTAAGGCGTGAAATGCTCTCAATGGTAAAGCTACTGAAATGGGGTGTTGATAAAAGACAGGGGTATTGAAAAGGCATAAAACCTGAATGATACTATAGCAAAAAAAAAAACAACAAAAATTTCATTCTTTAACTCTTTATTTTCTTTTCATTAATGAGAAGGTCAGACTAGCTTTATGCTATTGAATTTGTAGTAAGTCACAATAAGTCAAACAAAACCATTCAGCATTGTCTGATGCAAACTTCGAGGGAACTCCTCTGTTTTGTAAAGGGAGTGACTGAATTGATCGTTACGAGTGAATCCTGTATGATTGGTCTAAAAAATAGGTGGAAACCCTTTTAAAAATTATTTCTCTGTTGACATGAATTTATTGTCGAGTATCGGTAAGAAACTTGGTAGAAGCAAAAACAAGGTTATTTGCGTTTGTTGCACTTGCATAAAAAATTAACTACATTTAATTGAGCTTCCTGGTTACTTTCCGAAAGGGTGTAATTTTATATCGGATATTACTACTTCATATATTTTAGAGGAACAAGCAATAAAAACTTTTTAAGCCTCCAAGATGGGAAAATACCCACCTAAAAAGCAAGAAAGCTCTAATATTGCTTTCACCAAAGGCAAAGATATTCCGACTTTTTGCCCCTTCAACTGTAATTGTCTGCAATGACAGTAGAAGCCAAAGTTGTGTGTGAGCAAGATCATTTTACATATTTATCAGTGACAAATTAACCAATATCACCTCAATGACACTGAATAGGTAATGTGGGAATTTTCCAGTTATCCTGTTCCTGTTCTTGCATTCCTTTGGTACACCGACAATAGCCGATGACCAACTGGCTGGTTGCAACTACCGAAGACAATTTTTTTGGTGCTCTAAGGTGAAATAATTTCCCTGATCTTTGACAACAGAATAGCCCTGATCAAACATAAACAATGATGTAATATTTCAAATATTTTTGCAAGTACAACACAGTGGTACTCTGAACATTTGGGCATTTGTAAGAAAATATAGCTGCTTTGAACTTCTATGAGAAACTTCCTTTGGCTTAAAGACTTCTCGGCGATAAACAGCTTCAGTTAGTTAGTTGATTACTAAACCAGTTAGTTAGTTTGTTAGATCTTGGGTGAGCAGACCCAGAAAGGTTAGCTTAAGGCTGACACAAAGAGGAAAGTATTAATTTCACCCTGAACTGAGAAAAACCTCTTATTGTAAAAGAAATTAGTATTGGATACATATTTAGGGGAGCCATTTCCTGCTATGTTCGGGGGTGCAAATTTGACCCACCTAGAATTTTTTTTTTGCCCTGTCGAAACATAAAAAAGGAAAAGGAAATTTCTAAAGACATTTGCTGCTACAGTGCTTTTAAGTACAAATATATGATATTCTTCTGTCTATAGACTGAGTTTTTAAGATGATAATACTAGCACTCACATCTCTTTAAATTACCTGATTGCCACCTTAAAAAAATATATGTGATTTAAACGTCCTTAACCTAAACGATCAGATACGGTTCCCAAAACTTAAGATTCCAAAAATAAGCAAAGCCTCCCTCTGCGATAAAAGTCGACACTTACCACAATCCAATACATCCAACCCAAGCAATAGATGGATGTCACAAAAGTATATCTTAAACCTGGGGTCTTATACATTTGCCTCAGGAAGATAAGTTTAAATGTTTAAATGATAAATAATTCAGTAGAGGGCAAGTACTACTTATGTTAATGAGAAATAATTAAAGGTTACAGTTCAAAATCGACAAATAAGAAAATGCATCAATATTATAGGAACAGTAATTTTTAGTTCTTTTGGAAAAATCTAGAGCAATTGTTTTTTTACTGGGCAGATAGAGATGAACAAGGGCAGACAGAAGGACAGAATGACAGACAGACAGGTTGAGAGATACATAGAGAGGTACAGAGATAGAGACAGGAAGAAAGAGAAAGACACCAACAAACAAAATATATCATCTGGCAAAATTATTTTTCATTAGAATAACGAATATAGAGCTCCCATGTTCCTCTCCACAGTTTACGTGGAATCTTCCCTACGGCTTCCTTCATCACTGCTTTGGCATAGATATTGAACTCTAAGGGTGACAGTAAGCATCCTTGTGGCTCTCCTCTGTCGATAATGCAAGGTCAAGCTAATCCGTGTTTTTTTCTCACTGTTCCAGTCCTCCACATGTACAAGGCTGTAATAAGATATCTCTCTCCAGTCAACTACCACACCCTTCAATGTCTCCATTTACGTCGTCCAGTTAACACAATCAAGCACCTCCTTATAATACAACAGACTCTGGAAGATACTGGAGTGATTTTCTGTTGCCTTCTCCAAGGAATAGTAGCTATTGATCACTCCAGAGTCCATGACCCTCTCAATAAAGACCTCAACAATGGATAGAGTCTAACATCATGCCCAGGACAGTAACGCACACACATAGATACACAAACACACACACAATATATATATGTTATGTTTGTATGTATGTATGTATGTATGTATGTATGTATGTATGTATGTATAAAAACCCAATGACATGCCTGACAAATATGTGAATCTTTATTTTGCGTCTTTTCCCTTTGATAAGTGAGACATGTCTACCGCATACGCGATCAATATTATCTAAAATAACAATTAGTCAATTTAACAGCACATACGTCTTCCAAGTTTATAAGGGACGAAAATGCACTGGGTATATTTGTCATCAATATGACATTCTTTGTCAGTTATCCCTTACGTTCATAGGTAGTTTATTGCAGGCACCCAGGTGATCTTATGTTTCGATACTTGGAGCTATATATAGTTGAGATAACAGAAATAAAGTTTCGAAAAAGACATTATTGTGACTTAAATTTTATCGAGTGATTGCCGTATAGCTCGCCAAACTTTATTGTTTACTTAAACAACCAGAGTCTTAGTTTTTCCAAAGAATCAAACCAGCTTCATTACTTTTACGACTTCCTCTTTTTACGATTACGATGTGCGAGGAGCCAACAGCTCTTTGTCCTGGAGTCACATACAGAGGAAAGCCTTTATCTATATAACATATTTGATCATAGAAATATCTTATTCGTTTCGTTAGTCAAAAGATACATGGTAATCTAATAAAGCTGGGTAATGAAAATTATGAAAAAGAACCGTAGTGTATTCAGCCTAAATGG
The DNA here is from genome assembly GCA_003991215.1 of Morbakka virulenta. NCBI lineage: Eukaryota > Metazoa > Cnidaria > Cubozoa > Carybdeida > Carukiidae > Morbakka > Morbakka virulenta. Next base: position 4,572,898 of record RDPX01000024.1, read on the forward strand.
CGTTCCTTAGTAATGACCTACAAAACAACGTAAATGCTTATTCATACTTTTGAACTCACGAGCCAAAGAACAGCTCGGAAGAAGATAAGATTCACGACACCCAAAAAGTAATTTTTGTGTTTACTTTAACAATGTCTTCCGCTTCTTAGTAACTTTGTTTAGGTAGGATGAGTAATAAATGAATACGCTTAGGAACTTGATTCAAATTAAAGTCTCATTAATTTGTATTATCAAAGCAATATTCAAATTGAAATACCAGTTATTGCTGATGAAGGCTTTAAATAAATTTTCCGAACAAGGTCATAAAAGCTTACCAAACAATGAGTAATACATTTATAATGAGAGAGAGAGGAGAGAGAAAGAGAGAGGGGGGAGAGGAGAGAGAGAGAGAGAGAGAGAGAGAGAGAGAGAGAGAGAGAGAGAGAGAGAGAGAGAGAGAGAGCTGTCAAGGGAAATAATGGGGTCCTGGACAAATTTCTATTATGGTTCTTATGGTGTTCATGTCGTCTCAAAGGGTGAGTGGTTTTAGGCACACTATAAACTAAATGAAGAATCTGTTTATGCAAAAATTGGCAATGGACTAAACAGGAAAGTTTTTGTTAGTTAAGTACATGAAATGAAAAGGCAAACTAAACAACCATTATTTCTGAACTAATAAATGGGAAAATCGAAGGAGTTTATCAATACTGGGTTCTGCAAACATTGTTTTTAACAGGAAATCCTTTCACAGTTGGAAGAACGTCTTGAAATGTAAGGAAAATCAAGTTTTATTAATCTGAAGAAAGTAAGAAAACGTAGGGAATCTTCCTACGTTAAGAGGAGAAAAAACAATTATTTTGGTCAGATACAAAAAGTGCACATTTTTGGAATTCAATTTGCATTTCATATCGGTTAATCAAAGCCATAGGCATAGTTCAAAGTGGCATAGTTCACTTGACAACTTGCAGAGGATAACCAGTTGCTTTTACATCTTAAGAAACAGTAGCTTTCTCATTTGTACTTAATCTCTTTATTTTATCCTGAAAAACAGAACCTGATTTGCTGTATTAGCATACAATAGAGGAAGGCAAGCATTAGTTGGCTCGGCTATGTGATGTTAATAGAGAAAGAAAGCCCAATTAAGCAAGCAATTTTAGCAGCGATGGTTGAAAAGTGTAACAGAGGAAGGGAAAATATCAGACAGAGGGATGCGAGTAGTCATAAAACGAAGAGCTTGGCAGTAAAGTTGACAAAATGCCTTAAGGCTGCTTGCTTAAAATCATGACTTTCTGTGGTAAAAAGTTTTGCCGTATACAATTATGCCTAATAGATGGTCGTAGTCTCCCTTGCCTTATCTGGTAAGAGGCCGTGCAAACAACGAATAACAAACCTGTCTATGAATACATGCGTACTGCACAACTGATAAAGAGCTTTGAAACTACCTTGAATGTTTCGTCTACCATTATGACGTTGTCGGGACAAAACTGCTTCACCATTTTATCAGTGACAAAAACTATTATTGTACCTAGGTTTTGTTGAACTTTGAGGTTTTCTTCTTGGCTGTTATCAAGATCGTCATAAAGAAGAAAATGTTTCAATTGTCTACCCGCACTTACTGTTTTGAAAGCCTTTGGTATCTCAAAATCCTGGAAGTTCACAGGGTCTAACAGACAACCATTTTCTTCACACTTCTATTAGCTCCTTTTCATGATTGTGTTTCACGGAAAAAGCTTTGTTATAACACTGCCTTCTCCAGTTAGAGGCCATCTTAGTGACCACAAAACTGTAAAATGGTCGTTTTATGATATTATGATCTTCATCGTAGTTTTTGGCTGTTAACGCTGTTCCCTTATAATGTTCTTGGCAAATGAGCATGTTTGTCTGTTTCGTTTTTGTATTTCTCTTCTTCCTGGATTCCGTAAAAAAAGTAATCCATTCTCCTTTTGTGACTTGACAACCTCACTGTAGACCATACACACAGTTATATTGATGTAGTGAAACAATATATATGTATATGTATACATCTTTTCGCTGACTGTAACATAAATAAAACTAGCTAGTAGTAGTGGTAGCTATTTATCTAAAAGCTATATGCAGTGAGCTTTCAATGTAGTAGGCAACCCTTACTGGTACTTATTTTTAAGTAGATTTTCTGTTGTAGGGAGTAAATGAGAATTTTAAATGCTTGGAACAAGTGGGGAGAGATGACATCGGTACTTCGCTACATCAATATCTCTCCGCAATTAAAAGTACTGATCTACAAAACTGTGATCTTACCAACCTTACTCTACGTAAAAGAAACGTGGCCCATCACAAGTAGCCTAGAAAGTAAAACCCCAGGCTGCAAGATAAGAGTCTTGCAATATTGCTTGAGTATTAGCATGAAAGAACACGGAACGAATTAGTAAATCACAAAAAAGACGAAGATTTCCCTTGACCAGGACATCGTGAGGAAGTGGAGACTAGAGTAGTTTGGTCATGTATACGGAATAGGCCCAGAAAAGGACATCAGATTTGTTTTCAGATGAAAGTAACAGGCATGAGACCAAGGGCAAAACCGAAAACAAAGTGGAGGACACAATTAAGAGCGACTTGACTAAGACCAACATTGCTGAAACCCTAGCGACAGAGAAGAAAGATATGGAAGAAATTATTTGTGATAACTCTGTGTGGTATCGGAGTTGTCATGTAATTGGGGTAAAATCAATGTCACAACATTTATTTTATGGCTTTGTAACGGAAAATCCTATATCCACATAATAAATAATGGATAACTGTGGCTCCCTTCCTAGTAAAAACATTAGAGGATTTTAGGTAAAGCAATTTGTTGATTTCTTTCTCTTTTCCATTGAATTTTTCAGGCTTGAAAAATCTCATTGAAAGTACCTTTGTTGATGAGGTGAAGAGTGTATTGATCATTTGTTTAACACCAATTCTTTTTGCTCAAAGAAGTTGAACCAGGAGCCACTTGATTTCTGTCCAGTTATGCTAACCACCAAATTATTGCTGCTACCTCTAAGATATGATGAAGTAGACCATTGTATTCTAAAAGAGGAAAAGAGTGGTTTGAAATTAAACCCATAAATCAATCGCTGGACATTACGATCAAAAGCAATTGGTCCTATGTATTTAACCTTCTATACAAATCCATCTTTTTTGTTAAGAAATTTAATTAAGGGGTCAATATAATTTCCATTAATTGAATAATATAATTTTCTATCTTAATTCTGCCTGTTCAAGACCTTTTTTATGAAAAAAGCACTTTAAGTAGTCCACGTCATAGCTAGTACATTTCATGTTTGTAAAAAATTTCATCCAGAAATGTGGTATTAAGGTAAACTAACTCAAATAATATAAATTGAGTTATGATATTCAACTCACTTGAAGAAGTGCAAAATGTTTTCTCGTATATATTGTTGCGCAATTCGACTAAATTGCTCAAGTATTAAAGTTATGCCGGTCTGTTATTAAAAAATTATTGCTTTTACTAAAGTTCCAGCTGTTATCCTTTTTCTTTGTGAAAATACAGGATAGCAGAAGAGGATAAAATTAAACTTTTATTATTATTTTTATTATTATTATTATTATTATTATTATACTTTTATTATGTTATTATCATTAATAATATTACTAATTATATTATTATATTATTATTATTCATATATTATTACTAATTATATTATTATATTNGATATTCAACTCACTTGAAGAAGTGCAAAATGTTTTCTCGTATATATTGTTGCGCAATTCGACTAAATTGCTCAAGTATTAAAGTTATGCCGGTCTGTTATTAAAAAATTATTGCTTTTACTAAAGTTCCAGCTGTTATCCTTTTTCTTTGTGAAAATACAGGATAGCAGAAGAGGATAAAATTAAACTTTTATTATTATTTTTATTATTATTTTTATTATTATTATTATTATTATTATTATTATTATTATTATTATTATTATAATACTTTTATTATGTTATTATCATTAATAATATTACTAATTATATTATTATATTATTATTATTCATATATTATTATCATTCTATTATATTATTATTATTATTATTATTATTATTATTATTATTATCTTATTTTCATAGCTTTTGCTCTGGCTGTTGTTATTGCCTTTTATTTCTGCTAGGCGAGTCAAAACAAATGACCAAGGGCTAGCAGAGATTCTAAGTTTTCACATTTCCAACACCTTTCTGAGTATCCTTGCAGTTCCTAGTAGAGCCGTTTTCTGCATTACACCTATCTCGTATGGAATTCCAATCTTTTGCATCCATGAATCAAACCCTCGGAAAATACTTCCTAAAGCACCTAAAACCACAGGGACAACCTTTATCGATTTCAATCCCCACAGTCTTCCGATTTCTCTCTTTAGGTCTTGTTACTTTTCTACCTTTTCCCTTTCTTTCTCTTCAACTCTTCGATTTGTGGGTATTGTAATATCTACAATGATTCCAGTCTTCTCTCTCTTATCAACTACTATGATATCTGGTCTTCTAGACTGTATTACGTTGTCACAATGGATATTGATATCACAAAACCTTTACATCATCGTTTTCTATTATGCCTTCGGGTGAGTGTTCATACCATGTTTCATGGTGTTCTAATCCCCACACTTTACATGTATCCTAATGGATTTTGATTGCAACATTGTCATGCCGTCTTTTATATTCTCTTTGTACGAGTTTATCACAAACACTCACAATATGATGCATACTTTCCCCTTTCTCAGCACATAGTCTACAGAATGGATTTTCACTCGTATGATCAATATAGTTTTTCATTATTATTATTATTGCTATTATAATAATAATAATTATTATTATCATTATTATTATTATTATTATTAATATATGTTTTGACTTTGCGTTACGTCTCGTTTACTTTTTGTCAAGTCACGCTCAGGGATATCAGTCAAAAGAAAACTAAATATTTATGTCTTTAAGAAAAGAGATACTTACAGTTATTTTGAAAAACGAGTAAACTAAATTGAAGCAATTATTAATATTATATCACTATCACAGCAAAACTGGTAATGCATAGTCTATTTTCAGGTTGCATCCTGTTTCTTGAGGAATTGTGCATGTTGTCTCTCTAAAAATTATAAACGGTTTTGCCTTCCATTTAGACTCTTATGTCCAGTACCTTTCTAACAATCCTGGCCGTACCTATGAGGCATGCTCTCTTTAATGGCTGTATTACTGGTTCAAAGTCAAGTCCTGCAATATAATTCCTGAATTTCAAAGACTATTCCAAACACCCCGATCACCACTGATATTGTTGCAACTTCCTTAACATCATCCTTTCACATTTTCATAATTTTGTATTTAAGATCGTCATAGTGTTTTAGCTTTTCCTCCTCATTCTGCTTTACTCCAGTGTCAAACGGACATGTCACATCGATTATTTAATAACTCTTCTCTTTCTTATTCTTCAGCACGGTATTTGGTTTGTTATGATCAATGTAAGTTTCACTTTGAATTGAAAAGACCCACAATAGTAGTGCTTGATCGTTTTCAAGTATCTTTTTGTCTCTTGTTACCATATGGCTGTAACATTAATCGCCTCATTTGGATCAGAATTTCTTGCATAGATTCCAATAGAGAACAGCTTTGTCATGTCCCCAGCTTTAATATTGTCTGTGTGCTAATTTTTGGCATTCAGTTACCACATGAGCAATGGTCTCGAATCTTTCCCCGAACATTCTGTATTTTGATCATACGTATTCTTTATCAATATTGTTTTTTACCCAGTTTGTTCTTAAGACTTGGTCTTGTGCCATTAAAATCATTCTCTTCGTTTCTTTCTTAAGCCAACTCTATGGATTATCTTCATCTCTTATGTCCATTGTCTCCTTGAGGAAAATCGGATAAAGTTTCTTTTGGATGCAACTATTCTTTCTTTCCTTAGTAAGGTCACCTCCATCAGATAAAATATCATGTTCCCAAACGTCTGTCAATAACTTTTTGCTGCTGTTTTTGGTGCAATAGCCGATGCTAGTTTGTTCGATCTTTACAAGTTCTTCAACACTTAACAATCGTCTGCCTCTCTCTGCTCTCTTCCAGTATAACCGCTCTACGTCAGGCTGGGGATGTAGTGCTCTATAGATGTTTAGCAACTTCCTTATTTTACTGTTCAGTTCTTGTAATTCTAATCTTATTCAATCCAATATTCGTGTACTGTATCCTATTAGGGATACCATCCTTGCATTCATGGCTTGGGTTACATTTTTAGCATTCAGTGGTGATTTCAGTACTCCTCACACTCTTCTGGCATATTCTATTTTAAACTTTGCCTTCATTTCCCTATGCTTTATGTCATCAAATTTAAAAATTCCTAAATACATGTACCCTTCATGATCATCCAAGATCTTATCTTTGTGCCAGCAGGCAATTTTATTTCTTCACTCATTATAAATTTTCCTCTCTTCATCTGAATCATTGCACATTTTTCGATTCCAAAGTTCATTCCTGTGTCTCTTCTGAACACCTCCACTGTTTGAATGGGAGTGTCTAAATCCTTTCAATCTTTTTTATAGAGGTTCAGGTCATTCATGTAAAATAAATGATTCGCATTTGGCCTGTTGTTTCTAAGATGATAGCTATCTTTCAAATCATTAAGCAGCTTTGGCAGTGGAATAAATGCCAGGACAAATAAGAGAGGTTTCAAACTATCGCCTTTTAAAATGCCTCTTCTGATGTTCACTTCTCTTACTGTTGTTCGCCTGCCGTCAGCTTTGTCCTCCAATACTTCACGGATTCACTAAGCAATTCGACCACATTCAGCAAGATGCCATACAATTTAAGGCATTCCAGCAGCCAGGAATCTGGCACTATATCAAAAGTTCTTTGTAGTCTATCCATGCAAGGCACAAATTGATCATTTTTTTCTTGCAGTTTTTTATTATCACCTTTTATGAGTAATTTCTCTTTGGTTTACCTACTCTTCTTTCTGCAGCCCTTTTATTCTGTGGAAGCATGTTTTTTTATTCTAAGTGGCCGTATATTTCCTCAGCAATTTTCCCAGTGAACAGTTTCCACATCATCGGCAAAAAACGTTATTGGCGTAAAATGTGACACCAGATTTGCTTTATTCTTATCTTCCAAGAAAAATGTCGTCCTCTATTTCACCATCCACCTAAGAATTTCCCTGATGTTAAACTCTCCCCTCATTGTTGAACAAAGGTCTCATGTAACGTGGTGAAGCTTTTTAATTAATGTTCATGTCTGGTTCGGATGACTTCCACTTAGGCATTTTATTCAACTGTTGCCCCAAGACTTTTCATTTTATCAAAACCTCGGCTTGGTCAGGTATATTTCTTGTGGACATCTTAATTCCCTTTAATCATTCTGCCTCCTCGTTGCATTTTACCTCGTTGTTCCAAGAAGTTCCCTGACATTTTTGCTCTCTTCTGCACGTGGAATTACACTTTCATTTCAAACTACTCCTTTAATTTCTTCAAAGAGACGTTTGGATGTGAAACAAATTGCCTGTTTTGTCGATATTGGTTACTTCTTTGATCATAACTTTGTAGCTTTATTTTCTTCGCTTTCACTCTTTGTCTCCGTTTCTTTATAACAGTTATAAAATCTCTTGCCTTTATGTGGTATTTTCCTTCAAGCATTTGTTTCTCTTTCTTGTTCTTTTATTTTTCCCATTCTTTTAGTTTGCTGACATCGCGTCTTAGAATTGGTGTATGGTTTTGCTTTCTTTGTTTCCACCATGACATTTTGTTCTGTCCGCCTACTATTTTGTCCCAACAAGGTCATTTACTACACTATCTCCTGCTCGAATTAGGAAATTAGTCTCTATGATGTTGTTTATATTTTTTTACCAATACGTATGTTTACAATTTTAGTCTTTTTTCTCATTTTTTCCGGTCAAAATTCTTTGCATTCATGGGTTCGCGAGTCTCAGATCCAAGTAATTTTTTTTTTTCTATTTGCTGTAAATTATGTCTTTCTCCATCAGTGCAGTCTATTGCTGCCATTGCCTGAATTTTTGTACTCTCTTCAACTTCTTCTCGTCTCTCTTATTGTTCTACATCATCTGTATGTTCTTGTACAGTTTCTTCCCTATTTTCTATCCCTCTCTTTATTTTCTTTATTTAAATAAAGTTCTGACGGCTAACATCGACTTTTGATTCACAATGCCTGGCCACCAAGTTGTTGTTCTATTACTTCAAATAGTCCAATTCAATTCCAGATTAAAAACATCTTTTTATGAAGGCCTCTTCTTTTTGGGTCGTTTTTTATTCTTATTGTATTCTCTTGTTTATTTATTTTCTACATTTCGAATAGTAGGATGGCAACCAGGGTCTGACTGCTTGTTCCCAGTACCCATGCCGCATGTGACTCTTTCACCAGAGGATCCAGTTCCGTTTTCGTGGTTGTTTTCTATTTGATTTGAAGATAACATTTTACCATAAGATTATGGGGTTGGTTTTATCTGGGTTTTATCTGGGCATCACCAGGAAGGTTGCCAACCAAGGCTGAAGAGTCCTCCCCAACTATGAGACAGGATTACCCCCGCCGGATGCCAATGCGGTATTTTCAAGATCTCGAGGTAGGCTAACAGGTATAACACCTTGAGATGTGACCTGGAGGTAATTGTGGCAAAGGGTAATCTCATTTGCTCACGTCAAAACTCCACAGCCAGGTACAGTTTAATATCATACCCAAGACAGATTATTTCGTTTTGAAGCTCGGTTTATAAACCGGGAGATGTTAACTGAACATTACATAGCGACTCACAACCTCAGATGTTCTGTGCAAGGCGCAGAGTTCTTCCTGTTCCAAACATGCTGTACAGCTTTACCCTCTCACCATCCATTCTGCACATCAGATTTTTTTGTTGTTTTGTCGATCTTATGTTCAATATAATTTGTCTTTATTCCTTGCCTTACGCCCCCAATATTTTTTCTTTCTGTTTTACTTTTTATTTCCTTGGGGCATCCCATTTCCANCTATGAGACAGGATTACCCCCGCCGGATGCCAATGCGGTATTTTCAAGATCTCGAGGTAGGCTAACAGGTATAACACCTTGAGATGTGACCTGGAGGTAATTGTGGCAAAGGGTAATCTCATTTGCTCACGTCAAAACTCCACAGCCAGGTACAGTTTAATATCATAGCCAAGACAGATTATTTCGTTTTGAAGCTCGGTTTATAAACCGGGAGATGTTAACTGAACATTACATAGCGACTCACAACCTCAGATGTTCTGTGCAAGGCGCAGAGTTCTTCCTGTTCCAAACAAGCAAGCCTTCTGTAAAGTTTTAAATCAGGGCAAACTTTTCTTAGCCAATTGTGAAAATCCTTTGATATAGTACCTAATGCTCCGACGATAATGGGAACCACTTGTACTTCCCTACAATTCCAAATTCGTCTCAATTCCCACTTAAGGTCCTGGTATTTGTTAATTTTTCTCGATGACTCTGCTATCAAAGGGGCAAGCTACATGAACTATCATACATTTCCTATTTTCTTTATCAAAAATAAATGTCAGGCTTCGAATGTTTCAAAACCTTATCAGTCTGGATTTTCATGTCCCAGAGTATTTCACTTTTCATTTTTAATTACACCTTCTGAATAATGATCATACCAATTTTTCGAATTTTCAATATTGTAATCTTTATACGTTTGCCAATGTAGAACTTGTGCGATTTTATTGTACCTCCAGTTTTTGTATTGTTTCAGAGCCAGAGTTCTACATTCTGATACTAAGCGGGCAACTGTCTCCTCACGGGCACCACATAGTCGACACATAGGGGAAGTACCATCCTTGTCAATATGATGTTTGATTGACTTGGCTCTGGTGGCTTGCTCTTGAGCTACCATCAGAGTACCTTCTGCGGCCTTCTTCAGATCACCACTTTTTAACCAATCTCAACTAAGTGGGTCTTTGAAACTGGCGTTGTTGTGGAAGACGCTGTGTAATTGTGTTTGACAAAAGTTGTTTTTTCTCCTTTCTAGAATTGTAAATTTATTCGCCCCCTTACCTATAATATCCTCCTTCCTAATCTCTACCAACATTGGTTCCTCGCTCTCTTGCAAGTGTTTAAGCAAGCAGTTTTGCTTCATCATTACACAGTCTTCTTCACTTATGAAACCTCTGCCCCCTTCCCACCTTTTCTAATAAAGACGATCTGTATCCCCCCTTCTTGTGAAACATACTATAGGTTGTCAGCATTTTCCGGGTTTTCCTTTCCAGTTTTCTTAAATTATTAACTCTCCATTCTATAATTTCCGCACTATGTCTTATAACTGATATTGCCCTAGCGTTAATAGCAGTTTTAGTGTTTTTACTGTTTAGCTTTGATTTTAAGATTTTTCTTAGCCTTCTAAGATATTCCGTCCTTATTCCTTCTCCCATTGCATTGTCTTTTATGTTATCTGCTTCAAGTATACTGAGGTATTTGTATCCATTATCAAGATTTCTTTCTTTCATTCTTTCTCCAGTTGGGATTTCTACCCCTTCGCTTCTAACATGTTTCCCTTTTTTCATGATTAGGATTCCTCATTTGCTTATACCGAATTCCATTCTGATGTCACTATTAAAAATTCTGACAGTATTCAATAGACTTTTTAATTGCTTTTCTGTCTTACCAAATACCTTTAGATCATCCATAAAAGTACATAATTAATAGGGATGCTTGTTTTGGAGAATTTAAAACCAGCCTTGACGGACCGAAGGATGAAAGATAATGGTATTAAGCCAATTACAAAAAGAAGAGGGGGAGAACCTATCATCCTAAATAATCCCTCTTTTTTCACTTTTTCTAAAGTTTGACCCCCAGATGTTATTTGTGTCTCCCATTTAGTCACGCTATTTTTTATCATGCTTATTACATTGTCTACTACTTTAAATAGTTGTAGGCATCGTATGATACAATAATGTTGGACCATATCGAATGCCTTTTTGTAGTCAATCCATCCCATAGCAAACCCAACTTTCCTCCGCTTATAGCTCTTAATTATGGCTTTATCGATTACTAACTGGTCTTTAGTTCCCCCTAAGCCTTTTTCACAACCTTTCTGTTCGTCAGGGAATAGTCCGTTTTCATCTAGGTATTTGTACACTTCCTGTGAAACTATGCTTGTTAATAACTTCCACATAAGAGCTATGGAGGCTATAGGTCTATAATTTGCAACATCGTTGCCTTTGGTTTTATCTTTCATGATAAGCACAGTTTTTCCTTTGGTAAGCCATGCAGGAGTAGCACCGGTAGAAAGGCAATCGTTGAACATAGTTGCCATTAATGGATGCAAGGTCCTTATGCTTTTGATCCAGTATCCTTTGACGACATCTGCTCCCGGTGCCTGTCCATGAAATCCTCATCATCTTTCTTCAGAATCACCAATGTCTAACTCAATATTTATCATGTTAGTCCATCTCTTGAAATTTTTGCTTGCACACTCTAAAGCTCCAACAACAATTGGTGCAAAATGAGCATTCTTCAGTGACCAAAGCCTTTTTAATTGAATTTTTAGGTTTTTACATTTCCCAATCTTTTCCTGTTCCTTATCATGTACCCTACAATATCCTGGTACAACAACATCAATAATGATACAAGATTTACTTTTATTATTAACAAAAATTAGATCAGTCTTCTGGTCTCAATAACATTATCACACTGTATGTTAATATCCCAAACCAATTTCATGTTTTCATTTTCAACTACTCCCTCCGGGTAGTGCTCATACCACTTCTCCTTCTTTTCAAGACCATGCTTCTCACATAATTTCAAATGGATTAGTTTAGCAATATTCTCATGCCTCCTCTTGTAATCGCGTTGAGCAAGCTTTTTGCACTCACAAATTTTATGCTGTACAGCTTTACCCTTTCACCATCCATTCTGCACATCAGATTTTTTTGTTGTTTTGTCGATCTTATGTTCAATATAATTTGTTCTTAGTGCATGCTCTAGCGCCGCAAATATTTTTGCTTCTGTTTGTACTTTTAATTCACTTGGGCAATCCATTTCCAAGACAATTCTCTATCTACTTCTTCAGGCATTTCACGATCGAACTGCCCACACAATTTTGTCATGTCACTTAGATTTTAGTTTAGTTTGATTTTGTCTCTTAATTTCTTCTTTCTTTACTACATTGTCAGTTCTAATTATGCCCATTTTTCTTACACCCTTCAAAAGCAATTCATCTGACTCACGAACATATAAACCTAAGTTGTTTTCCTCCAATCTTACATATGTTTCAATCCCAATCAGGCCTCTTTCCCCGTCTCTTCTTTTCAAGTATAACCGATCAACATCACTCTTGGGATGTAGAGACCCATACATCGTTAAAGTCTTTCTCGTCGTTCCATGGTTTATCCAAGCTGGTATTTCTTTTGTCCCATCAAGAATATCGTTTAACTGACTAGCTATCCTTTCATGTACTCTATTGAGTTTCTTCATCTAGAACCCTTGCACTCCGTAATGCCCAGGTGATTTCTAATTTGGCATTTTTCTGAACTGCTTCATAACCATATATTTATCAATTATAATATTTCTCTGTTCAACATTCACCATTTCCTCCTTCAGATCATTCAACCAATCAGCATCTTTGTTTGTTATGCTCTTTCCCTACGCTCCAAATTTCACTCCCGAAGGTTCCATGTTCCTCTGCATTCGGAATGTCACCATTACTTTTTCTCCATTTAACTCATTATAGACTTTCTTTTGATCCACTAGGAACAATCTATTTATTCTGTACTGTTCTATTCGTTGTTCGTATTGGCTAATGTTTGCAGTTTTAATAAGGACCCTTTATTTTAATTCTTCAATTACTGTTGTTACACCCTTCCTTTCTACTCTGTATTTTTCCTTTACCAATTTTGCCTTACCCTCTCTCGCAACCCCTATCTGTTTTTTCTTTACCCTTTCAAGAATGTTAATATCCTTAATAAGTTGCTTGATATCACCTTGAATAAGTCTTTTCCACCACGGATCCTTCTTCTTTCATCCTTTGTACTTTTAAGCCCTGGTCGATCTGCTACCCAGACACCTGCAACTTTGATAAGATTATTTCTCTGTGTTATACTCTTCGTTTCGATGAAATCCAACACTCTATTAACTTTAGCAGTAGCTACATTTGGGCTTTTTATGTTAACATTCTTAAAGCTAATTCCATCGGTATTCCTGCCTTCAATGACGATATCATTTAATTGAACAATAATTAGCTGCGTTTCTTCATCTAATGTTTCAATATAAGGAATCGCATCGCCAAAATTCTCACTTGGTTCATGAAAGATATGGTCACTTTCTTCCCACCTATAACTTTGTTATTTCACTTTTGTCTGTACTCGGCCTCTTCTGTATTCACATCCACTTCTTCACTATCTTGATTTCTCTTTCTTTGAATACTTTCCATTTCCAAATTAGAGAGCCAACCGTTTCTTCTAATGGCTCTTGCTTGATCACACAAGCGTAGCTCAATGACATCAAAGACTCCACGTTCTCTCCATTCATGCATCATTCGTTAACTGTAACCCCTTATTGGTTTTTTATTCTCATCAAACGGCTTGCTTCTGAAGAAGCATTCCATAACAATCTTATTTACTTCATTTGACCACTTGGTTCTGACAGTCATAGGATGACGACCGGCCCCCCGCTGTCAAACCACGGGACATCTGCCGGGCGAGGCAACTTCACGATCTGTTCCAGTACCGTTCACGCCGTTATTTTCAATACTATTTGTATTTATTCCACTCAAAAAGAGGGTAGTGGTGATAAAGTGTCACAACCACCAGTATTTTTATTGAGACACCATCTCTAGGGAAGTTCCCAACTAAAGCTAAAGGTCCAACTCAAACCATAAGACTCAGCTACACCCCGTTAGACGTCAACCTGATATTTACAAATGCGGTTGATTTGTTCTTCAGAGTTTTCCTTCTCCTAGGATGGCTGCCGACTAAGGCTGATGACCCCATACTGACCATAGGAAGAGAGGGTGAGTATATTTCAGTACTGAAGTGATAAACTATACTCAAAAAAAAAAGAAAAGATGGAAAATTCTATACCGTAGATCACTTACCGTAGATCACTTCCTTGGTCTTTTTATCGTGATACCACCACTATCATGTTGTCTTCACCACAGCTAAAGAGAGTTGCATGATTCCCCTGAGGTAATACTATCCCGTGCCAGACACCAACCTTGTACTTCTAGGGGGTGCGAAAAATGTCCATGAGGACAGACTAAACTCCGCCGGATGTGAACCCTGTATTTCTAGGTCTCGGAGTAGGCTAATAGGTGATACACCTTACCCAAGGGTGACCTGGAGGTAGTTGTGGCAAAGGATAATCTCATTCGCCCAAGTCGAAACAACCGGATGCAGTTTATCGTCATTCCCAGGACGAATTGATAATATTATTATTATTACTATTATTATTACTATTATTATTATTATTATGGGGGTAAAGTCTATGTGTCCAAGTTCGTGCTCCTGGATAACCTCTCTTTGTTGAGAGGTGAACCGAATATAGACAGTCCGGGAGTATTTCTGAGTTGTTGTTTGAGAATTCTTGTGTTGTTTCAATGAGTTTTCTGAAGAAAAAACCGACTGAACGGGAACCTGAAAGTCGGAGGGTCTCTGACGACCCACAGGAAAGAGTTCTTATTAGAACTGGGGAAGTTTCTAGGCCGGAGGCAAGTGAAAATGTTGAAAGTTTCAAGGATATCAGTCGCACGGAGGAACCAATGGGTAGGAAGGGGCGGAAAGTAGAGAAAAGAGGCAAGATGGGACGGACTGGTTTGTTCAAAAGCAAATGGAGCCATTTTGAAAGGAGAGTACTTTGGGAATGTTTCGTGAGGAGTGGTGGTCAAAGGGCAGATGGCTACATTGGGAAAGTTAAGGAGATGTGGGATGGGAGGGATGTCAGTGTGAGGAGTGTTGCTAGTCTTCTTTCGCAGCTAAAGCCAATTGAAGCCAATAGTTTGTTGTCAGTCGTAGAACGCGGCGAGATTGAAAGAATGGTCAGAGAGGAAGCTTTAGTTGAGGAAGAGTCCAGCGAAGGAGAAGTTGACTTTTGTATCAGGCCGGAGAGTGGTTTAGGTGAAATGGAGATAGAGAATGTCGTGGTAGCTAATGATGCTGAGGAAAGGGATTTAAGAGTAGTTATAGAGAGAGTAGATGTATGGAGAAGGGGTGACGATATGAGAGCGTTGAGTAACGATGAAAGTGGAGCCCTGGCATTGCTAAGAGAGGTGTACCATAGCGAGGATGTTGTTGAAGTACCAAGTTTGAAG
>RDPX01000024.1:4599071-4627370 GCA_003991215.1 Morbakka virulenta
AACGAAAACCCAATTTTTAAGGTGTGCTTTAACGTCTTTACAACATAATAAACTTAAACAAAAGAACTATGTACAATAAGATGTGTATAAAGTAACTGTGCTTTATTTACAGGAACATAATTTCGACACCATCTACATCATTCGGTGAAATATAGTCCTCTGTCTCATCAGAAAAAACAACGTAGTACTCCTTTAGGCTAGTGTTGAAATATTTTATTTCGCCGACAAACCAACCATTATCATAATGGGCCTTGATCTTTCTGCCAAATTGTTCGTCAGTTTTTCGATCCTCTTCCCTGTCTTCTCGGTCTTCCACATTTTCTCTTGGCGACTCTTCCTTCCTTCCGTGCCGGTGCGGCGGTCTGGTACAGGCTAGTCTTATACGGTGTTTTACACTTTGTTTTCATCTAACAAAAAATATTTGTTCTTATTAAATCAAATCTGGTGAGCCTGAGTTTGTTCTTAAAATCTTTTTGTATTGCAAGCTGAGCCTCAGCTTGTTCTTAGTATGTTCTTATTTTTGGGCCAAATTTCAGCCTCATGTTCTTATAAAATTGTTCTTATAAAAACAAAAGCGTGTATTTCAGTAGTGTTGTTGTCTTGAGTGGTACGCTGGCTTGGTAGACAATAGATGTTTGTAGGCAATTGCCGTTAAGTAGGCAATTGTTTTTTGTCGGGTGTGGCATCTCGTATTGTTCGTGGTACTGTTTGTAGCGGTATTGTTTAGTTTCGCGCAAGACATCCACAACAAAAATAAACACATTGCTTTGAAAGTGGGAATCGGTGGCAGAGTCGACACCACAGCCAACAAAGACGCCTTCATCACATTGAAAGACCGAAAACCGAGCTTTATCATTCGACCTACCTGCATACTAATGAACCCAGCCAAAAGGGAAATAGGAAAAATTAGCAAAAAGATCCTCGACAGAATTAAGAACAAAATTACTGATACAACCAACTCATTCAGTGAAAAAACATATCATCCGTCTTTAAGTGGTTTAAAGAGATCAAGAGCAAATCAGACCACAATTTTATCAACTTCGAAGTCTTTGAATTTCCCTAATCGATTAGCAAGAGCCTGATCCACAAAGCACTTAACTTCGCTTTGACTTATGACAGCTGAAAAAAAATTACATTATCACACACGCTAAAAGCTCTATCATAAAATACAACGGACGTGCACAGCAAAAGAAAGGGAAAAAAATATTTGACGTTATAATGGGAAGCTACGAAGGCGCTGTAACATTCGAGCTAGTCGAAAGCTTCCTCTTTTTACAATTGCAGAACCTGGACATCGCAAGCATCAGCAGTAGTATCGGACACAGATTCATCACCCTAATCGACAAGCACTTTTCTATTCACCACACGTTAAGGAAAATCTTTAACTGAAACAACATCACGGTTAGTTACAGCAACACAAAACAAATCATCGACATCCACAACAAGCGCATTCTCAACTCACAAAAACAGAACAACACCGCTATAAACAGTACTATGAATAGCTGACAAATGAATACATGCACATTTAACTGCAATTTTCTACAAACATCTACTGTCTACAACGCCACATTAACACTTAATGGAATTTTACGATGAAATGCTGTGTTTCATTTTCTATGGAGTTATAAATGGCAGCATTTTCAAAAACATTCGGAACAGACTCAACTTCTGATTTTNCTTTGAATTTCCCTAATCGATTAGCAAGAGCCTGATCCACAAAGCACTTAACTTCGCTTTGACTTATGACAGCTGAAAAAAAATTACATTATCACACACGCTAAAAGCTCTATCATAAAATACAACGGACGTGCACAGCAAAAGAAAGGGAAAAAAATATTTGACGTTATAATGGGAAGCTACGAAGGCGCTGTAACATTCGAGCTAGTCGAAAGCTTCCTCTTTTTACAATTGCAGAACCTGGACATCGCAAGCATCAGCAGTAGTATCGGACACAGATTCATCACCCTAATCGAAATTGGTCTAGGATATCACCATCTGTAATAACTGATGCAATTGCAAAAACATAATTGGCCATGTCGATATTGATATCAGAGAAAAGATTTTCTGGTACCATGTCTGGACCAACAGTTTTCATAACATCTAAACTTTCTTGAAGATCTATAAAAGGAGCATCTGAATCGACAATGACAGCACGCTGAGCCTCAAAAGCAATGCCGACCTTCCTGAAACGTCACAGCGTCCCAAAAGGTAAAGAGCATTTTTAAAATTTCTAGAATGAAGATTTTTGGATATACTTGGCGTTTATCTTAAGTTTCACGTAATGATGGAAGCATTCTCTCTCTGTAGTGGGCTTTTTGGCTTCTGATAAAACCTTGATCGATAGGTTAGAGAAATGGGGTTTTATTCGGTGGGAATAAAATCAGTTGGATGTTGTAAAGTCAGAAACTGATGGGTGGGCTGGACACTGTTATATGGTCACGTGATTTGTATGTTTATAAGGCCACGGTCTGTGTGAAAATAGACAGATTAGTTTTAGACACGCTACGTGATGGCTATAAAAACTTTGCTACAACAGTTGGTGACGAAAGGACACTTTCTAGAAATACTTCAAATTTACCTGCCATGGAACCATTTTGTGCTGTTGATGAAAGTAATTTAGATAGAAATGGGAAAAGTGGAGAGAAGATTTTGATATTTATTTGTTACCAACTACAAAAATCAAGATGCTCAGAAGAAAGCTTTGTTGTTACATTTAGCAGGAAAAGATGTAAAAAAAATTTTTTAAACATTAAAATTTGATAATGATTCGTTCACAGAACTGTGTACAAAATTAGATGGTTATTTCAAGCTGAAGAAAAAAGTCACCTACGAGTCTTACTTATTAAGACAAGCGAAACAAAATAAGAAAGAAAAGATTATTACCTATGTTACCAGACTTAGATCGTTTTCTTGTGTTTTCCGCAACTAAGAAGAGCCAATTTGTGATCAGTTGATTGCTACGTCTAATTCAAACCAACTGAAACAAAAACTGTTAGCTGAGAAAGCTGTTTTCCTTCAGAGATGTATCGAGATAGGAACTGAGTTGGAACTCATGAAACAGCAAGCCGCAAGTATGACAGAAAAACCACTTGCTACAGAAGAATAAGTGACTCGTTTTCAGTGACTCGTTTTCGAAAAAATCCAAGCCATGGTAAGCGACCGTCAAAAGTGAAAAAAATCAGCACGAAAAGAAATGTTTTCGTTGCGGAGAAAATTAGAAAAAGGGACACAATGAAACATGTAAAGTAAATGGTAAAACGTGTTACAACTGCAAAAAACTGAAAAATTTAAAGTTAAGGATATATAGCAAACTTTTTACGTCATCGATTTGAGCAGGGAGAGATGTTATATGGTCACGCGATTGGTATGTTGATAAGGCCACACTCTATGTCAAAATAGACCGATCGGTTTTAGAGACGCTACGTGCTGCATCTACACACTTTGTAATAACAGACACTTGTCAAGAACGAGAGGTATTTTTTACTCTTTTGCGAAACTTTCGGTCACGTTTGCGCATCCATTATTCATATATTTGACTACTCATCCAGCTTTTCGTTTATGCCTTATATTAACACGGGGAACGCTTTACATATTCAAAGCAGCGAGAGCTTTTTGATTTATCGATCACAAGGAAAGAAAGTTTTTTTCTTGTAGCACTTATTGTACCCACTCCAGTTTGTCTCGCTTTGCTGGCCTTCTTTCTGAGCAATTTTGACCTTGAAATTGATAAGTTTTGTTTGGGAAGCATTGGTAAAATAAATCAAACTTATCATCATTGAATACATCTTTTTAACTTCTTGAAAATTTGAAAGAAGGGTTGGTAAAGTCGTTTCATTCCAAGGTGCAACCATGCAGCTGGCCACTGAATTGCATCCACTAACAAACTGTGTTGAGATGATTGAAAGTAGACAAAAGATGCAGGTCTTTTGTCTACTTTCATTGGCTGGAAAAGCAAACATTGTGGAGAATTAAAAGTAGCAAATAAAGAATAAAAAGTTTACTGTGTAGTTAAAATTTATAAGTCAATGAAAGTCACTGAAAAAAGTTTTTGAGCTTTTTTACCATTTTTCTACTTTTCTATCCACTCATCTGAAGCTTTGAAGTCTTGAAATTTAAGTTCCTCTGGGTAAAACCGCACTTTTTCTTGAATCATTGCTCCATCATTGGGTATCTGTTGATCTCTTTGTAACAAAAACCAATCAAAAAGAGCTTTTTCAACTTTCTTACAATCACAACTAGGTAATATTTTTCGGAGGTGATGAAGTCTCCTGAAGCACATTTGGAAATTTCCTTTGTTTTTGAGCGATTCAGATATAATCTTCGTTGGGACTTCAAACTGTCCAGTGGCCTCCTTGTTTGACTTTTCTTTCTCAATAAGATAAATGATCCCAGCATTTTTCTACAAATATTTACTTGTCAATTTTCTTTTCATGAAGGACATCTTGTTCAATCAAAAAATATTCTCTCAATGCCACCAAAAGGTTCTTCATTCCAGAAAAAGAGAAAAATCGAGTCTTTATCCAAACAAAGGAAAAATGTCCGAATATTTTTACGTACAATTTGAATGTTTTAAAAAATCAGCTATTCTAGGGTTGTGGCCTACAATAATTACAAAATTTACATGAACAGTTGGAGATGGGAAAACCTACTGTATATATATATATATATATATATATAATCATAGTGGTTAACTTTTGCCAAACATTGGGGAAAGGAAGGGTAAAATCTAAACGAAAGGTTTAGTAAAGGCAATAATTTCTAAGCCTATTCTTACATGCAAAAAGCATACTACCAGATTAAATCCTTGCTCAAAATATTATTTGTAATGATTTTATAACATGTAAGTTTGTCTTGTCATAAATATATCCAAAAGAGGAATAAAAACATCAACTTTTCGTCATTCCTCCATAATCCTGTCCAATAACAGCATTAGACCACAATCCTACGGATTGAGGAAATGGCAATAATGGCAACTTCATTAAAAAAATATATAACTTAAAGTCCAACGTGTTCAATCGAAGTTTGCTGGCCTTGATGAAATCTTCAGTGATAGGATTTAATTGAACTTCACGTACCTCACTCGAATAGCAGTTCAGAAGTGCCAGATTGTTGAGTCGCACCTGGATCATGGTAGACATAAAGTTCATCTTCAACCATCGATGCATATCAAACGATCTTTCTACAAAACAGGACATGGCTGGTACAGTGACTATTAAAGTAACAAACGTAGCTAGTTGAGTCAATATGGAAGCATGATTAATGGATGGTAGGAAATCCACCACTTCCTCAGCACTAAACACTTCGTTATTCGTCCCTTCCAGTACGTCAAACATCATACTGCAGGAAAGTTCGAATTTCCTTTAATTAAATTTGTCATTATAATAGGCTTTAATGAAGTCTAAATTACAACCAAACAACAAATATTGTCCATAATTAAGTAACAAATTAATATCTTTACTGCTAAATCTAGCATCAATAGCATCAATAACTACAGTCACAATTTTAGTAAACACACTTTGAAACATTTCTTAAGGGCTTTAAAATGTAAGCTGATCTTCACCTTCAAAGCAAGCTGGTCGTTTTTTCTCTCTAAGTAAAGGTTTGTTTAGGTTGCAAGCTTCAGCCTTCTTCACAGAACTCTCCCATAACTCCTCAAAAACAGCTTGAAAATTGTACAATGCACTGTTCACTGAACCGCACGGTTCATGCCAACGTGTTTCTCTTGATGCACTGTCTGTATGAGTAAACATTTTGAGCAATAACCGAAGCATAAAAGAAACTTCAAATCTACGCTGTTGACTAGCCAACCCCTTGGTTTTTATACTCAAACTCTCTACCTCTTGCTCCCTTACTTCCTCAAGGAAAGTTAAAAGCCCTTCATTGTTACCCAAAATACTCAACGTTGAAATGTACAGCGACTTGGCCGTAAGGGTCGTAGATTACTGATTTTGTTTGTTTGTTTTAATGTCATTTTCCCCCAGAACTGGAGCTTAGAAGGTGCCATTCACAGGGACTTCGATTTGTTAGTGAAAACTTTTTTGGCCTGATGCCCTTCCTGACGCCAATCAATGGCTTTTTCTTTCGTGAATTTCCAAAGTCGCCCGGTCGGGAATCGAAACCGGAATTCTTGGTAACTGTGCAGTTGCACTAACCATTAAGCCATAACTCCTCTAGTCGTAGATTACTGCTACCATCATTTTTTTAAGACGTTGACCCACACAAGCCATTTTTGAGCTGATCGAACGAACACAATAGCATCCTTGGTGTAAGATAAAATATCCCTATACATAGCATTTTTATGTTGCCCTCGGGAACGAGGTTAAAGTTGTGCGCAAAGCAGTGAACATAGCACATCTTTGGTTGAATATTCTTGAATCCCTATTTAACTCGAACTGACATAGTAACAGCTCCATCAAAGACCTGGCTTCGGAAATTATCACGTTAAAGGGCATGTCCAGACAAAGCTGCTTTTATCACAGTAAAAAGGCTTACAGAGTCGGTGCTGTCAGCATCACAGAAATACAAGAAGTGTTTTTGGAACTCCAAGAGATAGAAACATGTACTGACGAGCCCCTTGTTTCTTACAATGTTTGAACCACTTTTTAAAACCATCATCACTTTCAATAGGTAAAGCAATGAGCTGGTAGAAGTTCCAATAATTGTCAATGTCACCTCGAATCGCTAAAGCTAGTCTTTAGGCAAATACAGAAAACACCGATGTAAAAATCACTTACAGGGCTCTCCCAGTAACACTTTGTTGGTTTGTTTTGAGCGTATCACCTCGGAAACACCACTATTCTTTTTGTTCAAGGGAGTAAATGGCTTCAGGCGAGTCTTGCTCAGTTCATGGAACTTGAACGTCTGCAATGCTTTCTTCCACTTGCTGAAACCAATTTTTTTGTACTTCCCACTCTGTGGATAACAAGAACAACTGCTTCTTTTAAAATTTTTGTTTCACTTTTTATTACTATATTATTATCTTCATCACTTTTTTGATTGATATTGCTCAGTTTTTTGTTTCTGTTTTACTACTTTATGTTGTGAATTTTCAAAAACCTATCTTTTGGTTATTGTTGGCATTCAATCATTTGTGGATTGGGACCTTTCTACTATTGTTTCCACTACCCCTTTTTCGGCATATTTGAAGATGTAACTCACTTTCTCTTCTGTTTTGCTTCCAATGTAATTTGACTAATGAAGTAACAAAATGTCAAGAAATATTTGAAAACATTCTTGTCTTTCTTTACATATTATATATATACATATATGCATATATATATATATAATTTGTATTTGTGTAAAAAACAATAATGTAGAGTGCCCCAAGTATTTGAAAACAGTACAAAGCACGATAACTACACAAGCACAAGAAAAACAACCAGTTACTTTGCAACATTAATTTCTTGCATTGCATTTATCAGGCAATTGACATATTTTTCTTTACACTGAATGCACTAAAATAAGTTAATTACAGATACTTGAAATGTTTTTGGTTCCTTTTGTTTCTTTTATCATCTTTAATTGGCTTTACCTATTATGTCATCATTTCTACTTAAGTTATTCTTGACACACAAAGAATATTTTAGGTTAAAGCAAATAGAATGTTCAAAATGTTTTACAGGTACTTTATTCCAAGACCTAACCCCTTTGATATAGCTGCGCCTAAAGGCGTGGGTCCCATCGAGTGCTTTACTACGTCCCTATTTTCATGCCAGTTACATATCAATAATTTGCTAGAATTATGATAAACTTTATTCATAAATCACCTTTACTATTCCTACAGACTTAAAGGTGATAACAGATATATGCTTTCCTTTTGCAGATAAGCACCAGCAATGATGTAATTGAAAATGCGAATATTTGATCTCTTCTATCAACTTTCTCATCGTATTTCTAACCTATATTGACCTCCTTACTCAAAATTCTTAAAACGCCTTTTATCTCTCTTTCCACAGAAACAATACATTTACTTTCATAAGTTCTTAAGGCTAGTATTTTTTAACATACAGTAAAATAGACTAGTGTAATTTGACGTATCTTGACGAGGGTGAAAATGATTCTTGAGATGGTTCTTAAGGGCGGGCTCTCTATTTTTTTGGCCATTAAGCCGATGGCAAGAAGAGAAGAAGGGTCTATTTTTCCTTAACCGGACTTTTAGAGGGTTGGATCTTGCACTGCTGGAATATTGGTACAACAGAATTTTTCTATGCATTCAAATATTTCAAAGCAAGAGGAGATTAAATCAGATTATTAGTTTTATATTCCTGCTTCAAATAGCGTATAAGATAGCTTTGACACAATTAAGATCACGTTTATATTTCTTTTTATTTCGATCCGATTATTCTATGTCAAAAATTAAATCGGATAAATTGCACTTTCCGTCATAATTAGTGGCGTTAATGAAGGTGAAAACGTGACCAGACTATTGGTTATAACAGTGGATCAACTTGAACTGTTGAAAGCTTAACTTCATCATTCCTATTGAAAATCTTGTCGCTGTGAAAAATTAATATAAGTAATGCCCAATTGAACGTGTCCAGCAGAGGATTAAATTGGGTGCATTAAAAAGGTATAAAAATCCCTATATATGTAATATTGAAAAAGGAGAGAGTTAAAAAAATGTATATTGACAAACATAGCTACCTCTCTCATTCCAAGAACAAAACCAAAGATATTTAATGGTAGATAAACATACACTTTGTCGCATTCTATAATTATCGGAAATACCATTAATGATTAATATTATTTAATAAAACATAACAATAATAGTATTAATAATATTAATATTGCAATTATTATTATTTTTCATTATTACACCTGCAGCTAAAAGCACAGTCAGATGTTATACCGCCAGTTGTAAGGAGGTTGGTGGTAACCAATAACCAAAGGTTCCTTACAAGTTCCCTAACATATTAGCATTCTTAATGCTTTTCTTATTATTCTAACTCTATAGGATTTGGCTCGAACGCGATTACAATAACCTTTATAAAGTTTGGGAACATTTCTGAAACACCACATGGTGGACCAACAATAATTAGTACCATCAAAACCGTGCTTAGATTCCAGAGTCACTTAATTTCCAGTTTGAAGTCAGGATATTTTTCAATCTTAAATTTTTCTGTTTGAGATATCCTTTTATTCCCCGGTACCGCTATGTCAATAAATATTGGAGATCTTTCCCTGTTATCAATGATGGCTGTGTTCGGTTTCCTTTCCCTAATATCATTATCGCAGTGAATCATCATATCACATAGGACCTTATTATCAGCATTTTCAAACATACCAATTCTCAGGTTTTTCTAATTAAAATTTCTCACATAGTTTCCAGTGGACCATCTGTGCAACTTTGTCGTGTCTCCTTTTATATTCTCTTTACGCTAGTGAGGTACACTCGCAAATGACATGGCTTTTTCTTTCCCCTTTCTGACCACATAATCTACAGTTCGATGATGCTGCAGTTTTATAAAGGTTATGCTTTACATAATTAATTCTAATGGCTTGCTCCTGCGCTGCACATATCAATGCCTCGGTCGGAATTTTGAAATCACACTTACTGAGTCATTTCCAGGACACCTCATTATTATTTCTGATAAACTGACTATACATTTGTTCGTCTCTCCAAGCTTCTCTTTTTTCATTTAAAAGCCTCTTTAACTTGGACTTTTTGACACAGTTCTCAATGGCTAATATGCCTACTTGCTTAACGCCTTCCAACAGAGTATCAGTTGAATTCTTTAGATACATCTTAAATTGTTTTCCTCACTCCTGATGACATCTTTATAACTCATTAATCATATCCCACCCTCTTTTCGATTAATATAAAGTCGATCTAGATCACTTTTTGGAGGAAGCTCTTTATGCATGGTAACGAATTTCCCAGTTTTTCTATCAAGATCCTTTGCTTCACCTACATTCTAGTTTATTATTTATTATTATTATCATTATTATTACTTGAATTGTTGTTGTTGTTGTTATTATTATAGAGATCAAAACTTTGCTGTGGCGACCCCTGATCACAGGGAACAGCTAAAAGAAGAAGATTATTGTTGTTGTTGTTGTTGTTATTATTATTATTATTATTATTATTATTATTATTATTATTATTATTATTATTATTTATATATTACTTTCACAGTTTTTTGTTGGTATAACTGGCGTTTGAGACTGAATTTCAAGTCGCAACCCGCGACCTTAGGTATTCAGCACATATCGCAAAGTTCGAGCAGTTCCAAGCAAGCAAGCCTTCTGTAGGGTACTGAAGTAGATCTTAGGGCTTATTCTATTAAGCTAGTTTTGAAAACCCTTCGATATAGTTCCTAACGCACCTATGATTATCGGAATCACTTGGACATCTCTACAGTTCCAGATCTTTTTAATTTCCCACTTCAAATCCTGATAGCGATCTATTTACTCTCTTTCCTTCTCGATGACACGAGTGTCAAAAGGACATGCGACATCTATAATCTTACAATTCCTTGATTCCTTTTCTAACACGACTATATATGGTTTTGAATGTTCGAGCACCTTGTCAGTTTGTATTTTTATGTCCCACAGTACCTTAATCTTCTCATTCCCAACAACCATTTCTGGCCGGTGATCATACCACTTCTTAGCATGCTCAAGATTATAGTTTTTGCATATCTGCCAATGAATCACTTGAGCAATTTTGTCATGTCGCCACTGTTTGTAATGGTTTTGTGCAAGGGTTTTGCACTCTGAGACAACACGAGAAACAGTTTTTTTACGCTCGCCGCAGATTCTACAATTCACAGAAATATCTTCCTTATCGATTCGATGCCTTATTGATCTTGTTCTAAGCGCCTGTTCTTGGGCTGCCCTTATGGTACCCTCGGTGGGTTTTTTCAGGTCTCCTTTCTTTAACCTGTCCCAGCTCACAGAGTCCCTAAATTGGGTATTATCGAAAATCACATATGTATCTTTTTCTCTTTTAAGTTGTTTTTCCGTTTTTCCATGGTGGTTTCTTTATCTACTCCTGGATCAATTATCGATTCTCTCTGTATTTCTTTAAGCATAGCTTCCTGACTGTTATGGACATACTCGTACAGGCAGTTTTTCTTAATATGAACGCAATTTTCCACACTGATCAAGCCTCTACCTTCTTCTGTTCTCTTGATGTATAGGCGGTCTACATCACCTCTTGTGTCGAACGCATTATGCAATGTTAGCAACTTGCTTGTTTTACGATCTAGTTCTTTTAATTCATTTACTCGCCACGCTAAGATACCTGCAGTGTATCTTATAATCGAAACTGCAATAAAGTTTATTGCTGTAATAACGTTTCTGCTATTCAATTTAGATTTTAAGATCTTTTTAACCCTTCTCAGATATTCTAACTTCACTTTACTTTTCATCGCTCCATCCTTGATGCTATCTGATTATTATTATTATTATTATTATTATTATTATTATTATTATTATTCAAAAATTTACTTTTATTTGCTTTGTTAAGATCAAACACCCGGTCACTACCAGTGACCTAGGGTGAGTGAAATTGGAGGTTTTATTTGTAGGAAAAAAATTTTTGTAAGGGTAAAAAGTAGTATTAAAAAGTATAAAAAATTTTAATACAAAAATCAAAATAAATAATAATTTACGAACATCAATTCGACAATAAATTAAACAGGACAATCTACGAACATTGAATGGACATTAAAATACAAGATAAAACCTTAAGGTTGACAAAACACGAACATCAATTAGACATACATAAGACATTAAAGTATAAAAGTTTGTTAAATTCAAAAGACAAAGAAAAAAAACCTGATACAGACGACAATTTTAGATAGAAAGCGCTCTTCTTAAAAGATAAGCTGTACTGTTCAATACAATTTTTGCACTTTTTGAAGGAAAGGTATTCCGGGAATTTTGTTAAGATAGTCAATAGTTCTTTTCTTTATCAAACCCAAAGCATCTACCACAACAGGAATAGTTTCTGTTTTAAGGTGCCATATCTTTTCAATTTCTAATTCCAAGTCCTTGTATTTTGCGAGTTTCTCAAATACTTTCGCAGAGACATTTCTATCTGATGGCACGCTCGTGTCTATGAGAAGGCAGGTGTTGTTTTTCCTGTCTTTGATGACAATGTCAGGGCGATTGGCCTGTATCGTGCGATCAGTGTGGATTGGGAAATCCCAAAGGATGGTAAAGTCTTGTCCCTCTGTAACAGGTTCAGGATGGTGTTCGTACCAGTTACTTTGAGTATTTACAGAGAAATGGTTGCAGATCTTCCAGTGGAGGTACTGACCAGCCCTGTCGTGTCTGTTTTATACTCTCCGGGTGTTAAAATAGAGCAGCCAGAGACAAGGTGGTCAATAGTTTCTGTTTGATCATCGCAAAATCTGCACTTTGAGTCCGCACCATTTTGCAAGACGTTTGCCTGATAATTCCTTGTAAATAAACTTTGATCCTGGGCGGCAAGAATAAAGCGTTCGGTTTCCGCTTTCAGCCCTGAGCTGCGAACNTTCCAAGTCCTTGTATTTTGCGAGTTTCTCAAATACTTTCGCAGAGACATTTCTATCTGATGGCACGCTCGTGTCTATGAGAAGGCAGGTGTTGTTTTTCCTGTCTTTGATGACAATGTCAGGGCGATTGGCCTGTATCGTGCGATCAGTGTGGATTGGGAAATCCCAAAGGATGGTAAAGTCTTGTCCCTCTGTAACAGGTTCAGGATGGTGTTCGTACCAGTTACTTTGAGTATTTACAGAGAAATGGTTGCAGATCTTCCAATGGAGGTACTGACCAACCCTGTCGTGTCTGTTTTTATACTCTCCTGGTGTTAAAATAGAGTAGCCAGAGACAAGGTGGTCAACAGTTTCTGTTTGATCATCACAAAATCTGCACATTGAGTCCGCACCATTTTGCAAGACCTTTGCCTGATAATTCCTTGTAAATAAACTTTGATCTGTGGCGGCAAGAATAAAGCCTTCGGTTTCCGCCTTCCGCCCTGAGCTGCAAAGCCACTGATGGGTTGCTTTTGTTTCTACATCACCATTATTGGCTCGAGCTGCAAAGTGTCAGTGGAGAGGCTTTTCTTGCCATCTAGATTCAAATTGTTTCAATTCTTCATTTTTAGCGCATTTCTTTGTTTTACGGGCAATTTCAGTAGGAATTAAACGATGGTCGTTTTCAATGTCGAGACGTAATCCAGGAGAAAATTTATCAGATTCTTTGATAACAGAGTGGAGCTTTTTGAATTTTCGTGTATATTAACAAGTTGAAGCATCCAGCCATCAGCATTGTCTAAATATTGGAAAATTCCAATAGTCGACGTTTTGTAGGAGAGCTCTAGTTGTATTAATCCTCTTCCTCCTTTACGTCTGTCAATATACAAGCGATCTACATCGGATTTCGAATGGTGCATTCTATGGCAAGTGACTGTTTTCTAATTTTGGCGTCTAATTTTTGAAGTTCATTTAGATTCTAATTTAATATATTATAACCATATGATACTACTGGTATTCCTAAGGTGTTTACGCCGTTATTCGGTTTTTAGAATTCAACTCTGTCTTTATTATCATTCTTACTCGCCTTAAACATTCTTTTCTAATTTTTACTTTTATTTTGGAATGTTTTATGCCATCCTCTTCATTGACACCCAGATATTTGTAAGTTGCCTCCTGGTCTAGTGCTTTAATAGTAGTGTCATGGCCAAGGACAATGTTATTGGTTTTAGTTAATTTTCCGCGTTTAATTAAAAGTGGCTTTTGCGCATTTGTCCAATCCAAATTCCATCCCTATATCATCACTAAATGCTTTTACTGTTTTAAGTAACCCTTCTCGTTCTCCATCGTTACAGGCATAAAGTTTCAGATCATCCATATAAAGGAGATGATTTATTTTATTTTCACTGATTTTATATCCGTAATCGGTGTCGTTTAAGAGTTTGGACAAAGGGTCGCCCTGGAAAATGCCACATTTTATTCGCATGCCATGAGAAGACAAGATACCATTAGAGTGGGAGAGAAAAGAATTGATTTCCCATAATTGCATGAGAATCTAAGAAAATTAATAAGGGTGGGAGATACTTTAAATAATTCAAGACAAAGGCATTTTTGTAATCAATCCATGCAGTGCTTAAATTTCGGTGTTTTGATTTCGTATTTTCTAATATCATTTTATTTATAAGACGTTGGTCCTTGCAGCCGTAGGATCCCCTTTTACAACCTTTTTGCTCTGTGGGGAAGATGTTATGTTCCTTCATATGTGCATATGTTCTTTTAGATAAGACTGATGTTAGTAGTTTATAGGTTGTTGACAAGCATGTGATTGGACGGTAGTTTTGAGGGGTTTTAGTGTCATTCGTTTTAGCAAGTAAGTTGTACCTTAGTAGAACCATTTAGGTGTTGAATCTTGTTCAGTCAACATTTCATTAAATATTGAAGCCAACCTAGAATGCGTAGAGTGTAAGGTGTCTAGCCAGAAATTTGGTGCTTAGTCTATTCCTGGACATTTCCACTTCTGCGACCTTTCTGGCACTTTTGCAATCTCATCAGTGCCTATATTTTCCCATTGTTGTTCAGGGATATCGGTAGCATTTCTTTCCAGATCTTTTATCCATTGAGCGTCTTCATTATGCCCTTTTTCATTACCCCAAATAATGTTCCAGAAATTTCTGACCTGATCCTCTGGTGGAATTTCCTCTACATTAATGGACACTTTTCCGATTTCTCGGAAGAACTTTTTCGCATCTGTTTCAAACAGCTTGTTTTGTCTATAAAAATTGTTTCTTTTAGTGAAACGACGCAGTCTTTAGGCCTTAACTTGTAACTTTTGTTTGACTTCCTCTTTAGTAGGAGATATCTGTTCTTTATTTCTTAAGTGATATTTTCTAATAACTTTCCTAGCTGTTCCAGATCTTAATTCTTTAACGTTCTGTAACTCATCAAATAAAGAGATTTCCTTTCTAAAGTTTTCGATTTCCTTTTCTATCTTTACTTGCCATTTAGGTTTAAAGGGTTTTGGTTTATTGTTATTTCTTTTACGTTTATCTTTCACGCTACATTTGTTCTGAAGGACTTTAGATGTTGCGTACAATAATTGATTTAGTTCCATTAGTTCACGGTTTATTTCTTCGCAAAGTTGACGCAGGGCTTCATTTCCCAAGGCTAACAAAATTTTGAATTTGTGGGTCTGTCTAATTTTCGTCATTGGCTCCCTATCAGTAATTTCAATGTGCCTAACAATAGATAACTCCTCTATGATTTCTGTTTTCAACAAAATAACCTCTTCTTGATTGATATCATTTTCCTAACGACCAGCTTCGTCATTACCATTCTCTATTTACCCATCACTTTGGAGTTCATTTTCTTGTGGCCTTACAATATCTCGATTTTCAATCAACCTTCCATTATCCTCAACAATATTACTATCCGTGATCACTCTTTTCTCGATATCATCATCAACACCTTCGCCCCTTGCGTCACACCTAGCCTGTTCTCTAACTTGTGCTAATTTAATATCAGTTAGTTTTTATTACGAATAATGTATCTTCTTTGGTTCGCCAGTTATCTTCAGTGTTGTTATTTCAGGTTTCTCTAAAGCATAG
Organism: Morbakka virulenta; assembly: GCA_003991215.1. Taxonomy (NCBI): domain Eukaryota; kingdom Metazoa; phylum Cnidaria; class Cubozoa; order Carybdeida; family Carukiidae; genus Morbakka; species Morbakka virulenta. The sequence continues at coordinate 4,614,637 of RDPX01000024.1, forward strand.
TAAAAACAATATAAAACTTTCCTGTTCTCTTCTCTTGTCCATTTCTTTCTTTTTTCTTTCTGATTTTTCTTAGGTGGTGAGCCCAAGGGGCCAGGATTGGGAGCATTCCCGACCTGGTGACCACATGGGTTGTGATTTTGAGAAGAGTTAGACCTAGTAGAAGATTTTTCAAAAACCTCAGCCTGGTCACTCACTGAGGCACGCGCCCCTTGTTTATCCGCGCGACGGGCGATGCGGCATGATTGACTTTTGCTTCTGGTATTCATTTGAAAAAAGGAGCTGGATATTCCGCGCCAGTCGCAACCTGGTATTTCTAGTCCACGTGGATTATTATTATTATTATTATTATTATTATTAATTTTTTTCAGGTTATGCTCTGGCTGATGGAATTGCCGTCATTACTCCTGTTAGGTGAATCATAACAAATGACCAAGGGTGAACAGGAACCTCTCTCTCTCTCATCCTCTCTCCCTTACATTTCTAATACATCCTTCTCAAGACTCCTGCAGTTCCTTACAAGGGAGTATTTTGTACTATGTAAACATCACCCAATACCCCAAATTGTTCAATCTACCTATCAAATTCTTTTGTCACACTTCCAAGGGCATCCATAACCACAGGAATAACCTGCACCTTCCCCAGTTGACATAGTTTTCCAATTTCTATTTGCAAGTCTTGGGGTGACTTGTGGCTACCAAACCGGTCGGGAGAGGCAAGTTGCAAACCTTCACGTGGTGCCTCCTCTTAACTCCCTTGCAGACAGTAATTGCTACACTTAAAGCCAGTATCAGCTGGTATCGAAATCCTTGAAGCAGAAACTGAAATAGTTACCATCACATCAGTCTACAAGCCCATATTAACGCCTTTCATCTGGGCAGGTAATAATGACCTCCTGATGGATCGCTACTTATCGTTGGTGATTTCACTAGTCACAACGTTATGTGAGAGTAAGCGCAGAACAAAGCAGATGGAGAATTAGTTGAGGAATGGGCTTTGCTGGATGACCTAAGCATCCTCTATTCGCCCAAAGACAATCCCTCTTTCAACAGCATACGCTGGAGAAGGGATTACAACCCTGATTTAGTCTTTGTACAACGGCGCCATCGAATGAATTTCAAGAAAACTATATGCTCACCAATACCTCGGTCTCAGCATCAACCAATCTAAGTGAAACTGGTACCTATGGCACAACCCATGGAGAGTACCATTCAAACGCGGTTTTATTATCGCAGAGTAGACTGGAATGGGTTTAAAGCCAAAGCCAACATTCCTAGAGGGTACAGAAAAGAGTACATCCCTGGACTTGATAATGCCAGTAAGGATATCTACAAGCAGTAGCAACTTGTTTACAACATAGATCCCTTCGCTGAAAATACCATCGAGCTGAATAATCAACTGCTCAACTCACTCAGTGAAGCCGGCAAGGAGCGCTGGCGAGAAATGGTGTCAAATATAAACATGACGTATAACAGTAAATTGGCAAAGGAAGACAATAAGAAAGCTGAATTCTGAAAGCAAGCCACAACAAAGAACTGCATCCGTGACACCAAATGCCATTGCTACTCGAGTTCTTCTAAATGGTAAGCCATTAAACCGCGAACGTGACTATTTGAAGAACGTAAAGGAAGATATGGCAGATAGCAGAATGTGATGACGTGTTTTTCTCATTCACTAACGAAGAGCTTACCCAGGCCCTTAAATACCTTAAACTGGGCAAAGCAACCGGACTTGACGGAATAACCACTGAGATGATAAAGCATTTTGGCTCAAAGACGTGCAACTGGCTTCTTATCCCACCATTCTTAAGATCTGGCGCAAAGCTAAGGTGGTTGGATTATTGAAGCCAGAGAAAAATCCCTCACTGGCAAAGAGTTATCGGCCAATATCACTTCTGTGCAACCTGTTTAGGACCTGTGAGCGCCTGTTTGTTACGAGAGTAACACCTACTGTCGAATACATCCTGACACCAGAGAAATCAGTTTTCCTCGTCGGTCGTGCTGCGTATTGCGCACCTGTATGGGCTAGATCAGTACACGCTCAGAAAGTCAACTCTCAGCTCAATAGACCGCGCCGCACTATCACCGATAACCCTAATGCAACACCATTACCATCTCTCAATCGGTTGGCTGGTATTTTATGTCCCGAAATTTGTCGAGAAGCTATCACGAAATTAGAGAGAGGCAAGCAGCTGAACGAAATACGCCACTCCTTACGTGGACACGTTCCTGTCCCAGCTAATCTCACTTTTCTCGACGTTTCGTCACCGTCACCGTCACCGGTCTTAAAATCAACTATCGTCTTGCGTTGTGTATAGAAAAGGACTCCAGCACCAACAAGGCGCTCTCCAAAATCACTGAGTCCCTCCCAATAGGCAAAGACTTAACTAGTAGAGACTGGGTTACCCTGAACCGAGCCAGAACGAAAGTTGAGAGAATTGACGACGGCATGATCCGGTGAAGTCTGAGACAGTCAGCAGAATGTCCTTATGAGGATTCGATTCAATCGTTCGACCACATTCTACATCACTGTGCACTTTGTCCAAGAGCCTTCGACGATAGATCTTAAGGAGGCAAATGAAAATGCAAGGCTTTTCTTGATTTTCTTTGTAATTTTCTCTTTCGCCTCATTTTCTTTTAGCACAGCTGTGCTAACGCCAAATATGTGTAACCTTTCTGTCCAACTTCCTTCATTACTTCACCATTCGAGAGTTCTATCTCCTCATATCTAGGTACTTTCCCTCTCAAAGTTAAGAATATCAGACTTTTTACGACCAAACTCCATCCAATATCTGCACTGAAGATGTGCACCGTGTTCACAAGCGAACCTATCTGTTCTTCATTCTTACCAAACAACTTTAGATCACCCATGAACAGAATATAATTTAATTTGTACTCTTTTCCCCAAGTCATAACCTGCATTGACCTTTCTAAGAACTAAGGAAAGTGGAATCATACTCAACACAAAGAGTAAAGGCGACAGTCAGACAGAAATTTCCTCTCTTTTCAACAATATCACAAAGGTCTTCTCCTTTAGATGCTAATAAACGCATTTACTGACGCATAATTGTTTGCAGGAAGGTTCTCACATTCTCTACAATCCCAAACATTTCCATACTCTCACTAATCAAGCTATGAGGGACAATGTCATAAGCTTTCTTATAATTATTTTAAAACTTTTGCGCTCTTTGCAACCATACTCTACTTTAGTTCTTCAATTATTGTTTTTCACCCTTTTTCTTTAACTCTATATCTTGCTTTTAAATCATTCAGTTTACTTTTCTTTCTTATTCCAAACTCAACTTTCTTTTTTCGTTGCAGGAAGTTGACCTCCTTTTTCGATATTTTAATATCTTCCTCTATTCTGCGTTTCCATCTAGGTTAATCTTTTTTCCTATATGTGATTTTTGTCAAGCCTGACTGTTCTACAACCCACACCAACACACCTATGGTCATGATTAAGTCATTCTTTTGCGTGATGTTGCTATTTTTTATAAACTTGTTTGCTCCTTTAACGTTTACAGTTTTACATCTTAAGTTCTTTTTGTCAACTTTTTAAGGTGTTTTTTTCCCTGAAGTTGTTCTTCCTTCCGCGATTATTTCTTTCACATTTTCAATAATCTGTTTCTGTTTTTGATTACACTCAACACCATTGGTTTCAGCTTCATCTATATCAAGTATTTTTACATCAACATCATCTACCTGATTATTATCATCCGCCTTGTCGTTTCTGACCTTGCGGTGTCAGGACGAGTTCAGGAATGACAGAAAAATTCGAATTGATCTCTGGAGTGAGACAAGTCTGTATACTATCCCCTTTCCTGTTCATCATATGTTTAGATTTCGTCATGAAGAAAGCGATGGTAGAAGAAGATTTTGGCATCTCCTGGGAAAATGACCCAAATCTCACGGATCTCGACTTTGCTGATGACATAGCATTAGTGGCTCGTGATATTAGGATGTGTCAAGTTATGACAAATAGACTACAAACCGAAAGTACAAAGGTTGGCCTTAGGATAAACAAAGGTAAGAGTAAAGTAATAAACATTAGCAAACACCAAGCAAGACAAGTGACAGTCAAAAGAGAACCATTAGAAACAGTCAGAAAGTTCCAATACCTGGGAAGTTACATTACGGCACCGGTGAAGTAGAAAGAGACATAACCAGTAGATTAGGCAGAGCTGGGGCAACATTTAGATCTATGGCAAATGTATGGAAATCACGGCAGGTGAACACCAAAATCAAGATAAAGCTATACAGAGCAATAGTTATTTCCACAGCTCTCTATGGAAGTGAAACATGAAAGATAACAAAAAAATTGGAGCGGAAGCTAAACTCCTTTCACCTGCGAAATCTCCGAAGTATTTTGGGAATTACATGGATAGACAGGATAACAAATGAAGAAATTTACAGAAGGACAGAACAAACACAACTACACAGAATGGTAGAAGAAAGGGGGTGGCGGTTAGCAGGACGTATCCTAAGGTTACCGCCTGGAAGACATCCCACACAAGCAACAACATGAAAGCCTGTGGAAGAAAGAAGGAAGCGTAGCAGACCTAGGAGAACATGGCGGTTAACCTTCAAAGACGATTTACATAATTGAGGACTGTCTATTAGAACTGTTCAAGCCGTGGCTGAGGACCGAGTCCGATGGAGACATCTTGCTGCCCTATGTCCTGTTAGGACAGGAGGAACTAAGGTCTAAGGTAAGGTCTAATGTTTTCACGACTATTGGCGTCACTATAAAGTTTCTGTATTTCACCTCATCGCATTTATATATTCTCATAGTTAAGGTAAGTACACTTTACTTGTTTTTCTTCTCTTCTTTTATTCTTACATGAAATGAACATTCAACATCATTGAAGGCCTCGTTTTTCTTATTAATCTGCCAGCTACCTTGCCATTCATTTTTCCCTAGTCTCTGTGTGTATGTTGACATCCCACATAATCTCATTTTAGTGTATTCTTAACTTTTTGGTCTTTCGTCACAAAGAAGTATTATCACTTCTATTTGAGTACAAAAACAAATTTTTTACTGCGTTTTTCATGTAATATAACTGAAACTGATCATATTTTCACTTCTTGTGCTCTTGTATTCTTTTGTGCCAATTCTGAACATTGAAACAGTGTGTACTTAAAGGCCTGATTATAGGAGACAGGCCAACCCAACCAAGCGGTCTGGCTCAGTCAGGTAGGATAGTTTGTTGTGGTGTTTACATGGGATGACTTCCATATCATCAAGCTTTTGACTGTAATTTTTTCTGTGCTGAAAGCAAGTTTGTTTACTATTTTGCTCTGTGTCCTTTAAAGCAAGATGGTCTCCATTGCAGCTTTTCTCTTGAACTGCTCTATGATTATTTTCATTGCTGCTTCCTTCTGCAGATTTTCAGACTTTGTCAATGCGTTCAAAAGATATTTGCTGTATTTGATTCCCCTATAAAAGTGGATTCGTGCAAAGTCTTTATCCATGTTTATAACTCTTATTTCTAGCCTACTTAAGTGAGTCAGTCAACTTACATTAATATGAATAATTCTAATCTCACCTGTTGCAGATCTTACCTGGGTTTCTCACGAATCTCATGGAAGTGGGCTGGACAGCTCACCGTAAAAAGGCAAATGCTTGTTAGAAAGGGTTGTATAGAACATATAGATCACCTAACTCATATAAATAGCACCTAATTGTTTGAATAATTCTTCCATACATCAAACAACGATTATAGGTGAGCATGGTGCCCACGTTCTTTTTGCTTATTTCCTTCGTATTGCCTGATCATGGGATCCCATAAAGAGGCTCTTTCATTGTTTTTGTAAACATTCTTACCGGCTTCATGTTCCATTCTTCATTTTACCTCTCTTTCTTCTGCATTCCTTTCATAAGCTGAATAAAATGTATTTTCCTAAAGCCTTGCTTTTCGTTCAGCACTCTTTTATGCTTTCCATTTCTATGGATCAGTTGCACCGTCATCTATTCCTTTTTTCCAGACGTTTTCAAACAATTTTTTTTAGCTGCATTGGTTCTAACGTTTCTTTTCATTTGGAAATATTTCCACGGTACTTACAAAGCGTTTTCCAACATTTTTGCATAAATCCTTGGTATTCGCTGGTGGATACATTCCTCAAGAAATTGTCAACAGCTTCCTTATCCTCCTAGACGTATTTCTTATTATTCTTACACATTACAGTTTATATGTATTTTCCCCCTACTTAATTAATACCCCAGCTACAGAGCTGATTCTTTAAAAGCGTTGTCTGCGTTAAACTATGGCTCAAAGATTACTTAACGCTATTCAAAATTTATCCAATCATGAAGATATATCTTTTGAATAAAATAGAATAAATTTCTTTCTTCACAGAAAATACTGCTTTCCCCCTCATGGTTATTTCTTGTGATAAAGAGTGTGCTGCATGATAAGTTTTTACATTAGGCTTTAAACAACATCAATTTTTCATTGCTCCCTCGTTCATCTTTCAGTCATATCAGATGAACATGTTTTCCTTGACATCCTCTGATCAAGAACCTGACTTTATTCAGCAACCTGGATTAAAGCTCTATTTGAAATAGTTGCAGACAAAATGCTGATTGAATTGATATTGTTCATAAGCTTATACCCTTGAGTTACATTAACCCCACAGAAATGTTGGGGTTAACTAAAGCCCGAAACTGTTACCCTTTTATTAAATGATATAAGGAAATCAGCCACAATAGTTAAACAGTTGTTACTGCCAATTGTAAAATGACTTTTAAGATGATGAACTATCATGAGCAAGCAGCTGAAACATTCTGAAATGATCTTGCCCAACTCGCAACTAACTAAATTTTCATCTCAAGGCTGTAGTGTATCCAAGCAAATGGAGTCCATCGGTGATCGTAGTTTCTTTCTTCAAATAAACCAACTCTGAGAGTTTTTTTTCCGTCAAATTGCTCCTTCTTTTTGCCTTAAGCCCTATAACTTTTAAATGAATCCATTCCTTTTCTCTTAAGTCCTCAGTTCTTGAGTCACAAGAACGAAGGAGGGAAGAAAAAAGACAATATTGAAATGTCCAAATATTGTAACAAAATTCAGATTGCTAACTACAGAAATTAACGTTGGTTAAAATGGGGTTTTTGGACCAAAACTAGGCATGAATAACCAAAAATGTGTAAAGAGCCAAAAATAATCATCAATAGAGTTGATAATAATTGTTAGGTAAATGTAACATGTAATTTTTTTACTACCAATACCACTATAAATATCCTAAAATTGCAGAAAGATTAACGTTACAACAGGTAGAAATTTTTATTGTACATTTTACTCCGTGTTGACCTTATATTTCACTTAAGGTAAACTAAATAATTTTGACTGATGAGAAAAATTAAGGTGTGGTGAAAGTCCCAGGATTTCAGTTCCAAAAGAGTAGTTATTTTCATTTCTTTGTTCTTTAAAGTTGAATTTCAGCACTGAAAAATCAGAGAATTAAAAATAATGAAAAAATATGGAATTGTACAAAGCATTCATTTGTATTGTTATTTCTTCATCCTATTTCAAAATTGTAATTGTTTTCCTCGACTTCTTTCTTTAAAAAATTAAATTGTTAGTGAATATTTTCTATGACAAAAATTTCCATGTTAGTTTTCAAAAATTCTGTACTTTATGGACTCAGAGGAAGCCGTAGATGTAAGAAAGGTGACACCAAGAATCATGAAATAGCCGAACACTGCTGGACGCAGGATCATACCTTTGACTGGGAAAATAAAAGAATTATAGACAAAGAAATCAACACAACAACAAGAAAAATCAAAGAAACAATCTATTCCTTGTAATGCAGCAATCACATCAACAGTATATCCTACACCCTTCCAGTAATATGGCTTCCAGCACTGAAGAAAGAAACACAACAAACACAACATAGGTATGGCGCCACTTCTCGAAACAACTCCAGCCCTGTCTACACCCACGTCAGCACTACCAAAGTATAAAATAGCCNAAGATAAAGAACCCCTGAAGCGTATACGTCTGCCTTACATGAAGAATACCAGTGAGCACCTAAGACGAGCCCTCCGACAACACAACATTCAATGCTCCTTCTTCACTACATCCACCTTAAGGAAGATCCTCTCAAAACCAAAAGACCCAGTTCCACTTGATGAAAGGAACAACATAGTCTACAAACTACAATGTAAGGACTGTCCTGCCTCCTACATAGGTGAACCAAAGCGTTCCTTGGGTCAAAGAGAAAAAGAACACAAGAGAGCTGTTTAGAAAGGTGACACCAAGAATCATGAAATAGCCGAACACTGCGGGACACAGAATCATACCTTTGACTGGGAAAATAAAAGAATTATAGACAAAGAAATCAACACAACAACAAGAAAAATCAAAGAAACAATCTATTCCTTGTAATGCAGCAATCACATCAACAGTATATCCTACACCCTTCCAGTAATATGGCTTCCAGCACTGAAGAAAGAAACACAACAAACACAACATAGGTATGGCGCCACTTCTCGAAACAACTCCAGCCCTGTCTACACCCACGTCAGCACTACCAAAGTATAAAATAGCCGTATCTAATCATTTCAGTAGCCTGAAGATGGGAGAAGTATCTCTCGAAAAGTAGCTCAGAAAAATCTTACATCCATGTTAGTTGTTGGTATGATGAAAACAGCTCCACTAACTGAATTAGACAAAATGAAGGAGATTCTAAGAGCATTAAAACAGGTTTTATTTGCCCATTATTTAAACAGCATTTCAAAATATAGAATGAATCATGGACTTCAATTCTTACAATTAGTAACTTTTCCTTGGTAATCTCCTAAATTAATGAGACCTAGAACAAAGCCGATCGTAAACAACATGCTACAAGTTATGACACGAAAACGCATCTTTTTGAAAAAGCCCACTTTTTTATTTTAAAAAAATGCGTCATTTTTATCACAGGAAAATTTTTCTAGGACTGGTAGCGGATATTTTCAAGAGGGCAACATGTTTATATTCAACCATTTTGAAAATGAGGCTGGGTGACTTTTTGGAAATAGTTACATTTTCTTGATTATATCAGCAAACGTCCACTTCGGTTTGGCATACTAATGCAAAACAGATATAATTTCAACCTAAATATTAGTAAAACTATAGGACTTAAGTAAATAAAATATTCAATAATGATTATAAACTGGCCATATAAATATCCATCACCAAATTTGTCAGAATATTTGATACAGACAACAGAAAGCAAGGAAGAGCAGGCTTCTAGCAAGGAACTAAAACAGAAAATGGGCAACCAGATTTATTCAAGTATCTGACGTGGCGTTTAAGAACCCAGTGGAAAAGTTGTTACATGGTTCCTATGGATAATGGGTTGCTGGTGATTATCACCAACGGAGATCAAGTTAACATGTGACCTCCCTCTAGCATCATGAAAAAATGGGCACATTCAGGCTGGAAGAAAAGTCCAAAAGAGCCAATCTCTTTGTTCAACGAGACTGGAGCGCTTTGGCCACTGCTTCTGTTTGTAGTGTTTTTCACCTGCTCTGCTATCCCACAAGCAGAGAAAACATGAGTGCTTGGTGTATCCACTTTGGAAGCCCAACACTAGACCTACAAACTTAAGGTCACCACAGATCTTCCACTTGTGTTTCGAGTACTTGATGGCACAAAGCAGCTCCTTCATCGTTTCGTATGTTTTTTCATTCCAACGGCATGAGCGACTGGTATTGGTGGGTGTAAGTTGCCATTGTGTAACAGTACAGCTTTTAGGCTTACCACAGATGAGTCTATGAACAACCTCTATTCTGTTGAGTTATGCCCACGTCTAAGAGCATGCAGCAACCCTTGTACATCGGTGCAGCGGCACAGTAGACCGGTCTTTGTGAAAAACGGGGAAAATTTCCGATCACGATAACGAAATGCGAAAACCTTAGCATTCGGATCCAGAAGGTTCCACTCTCACAACCGAGAAGCGAGCACTTAAGCACGTTGCTTCGATAGAGCTAAATCCCTTGCTAAGTCATTCAGCTCGGGCTGTGTGACACGATGAGGCTCAGATGCTTGTATTCCTGATGCAATGGATGCATCGCTGCTGGCACTGATAGAAGTGTCGCTACTTTCAGATGAGCTGACCCTCTTCTGGGCTGAGGATGGAACCAGCATGTCAACATTGTGAAGCACTGGACGTTGAACGGAACGCACGTCGGGATACTGAACTGTTAGCTTTAACTTCCCTGAAAAGCCCGATATCTTCGTGGGACAGACGTAGCAGCCTGTCACATGATCCTTTGGCTCTCGCTAGACTGCAGGCACTGCAAATGACATTCGCCTATGCTTACCACTGTGCCAGTTTATCAATNTCGTGGGACAGACGTAGCAGCCTGTCACATGATCCTTTGGCTCTCGCTAGACTGCAGGCACTGCAAATGACATTCGCCTATGCTTACCACTGTGCCAGTTTATCAATGTCGAATAACAAGAGATTCAACAGCTGTGGGGAGCCCAGGGTTTGTCTTGATCGCGCACAACACAATCAAAGTAGTTCTTGTACGCATTGCAGAGAGCTGTAGTAAGTAACCTTCGCTGCGATTGAGGAGTATATTTTCCTCAAACATAACAAAAGTTATCAGGGATGTTTTTGCATCCTCGCTGAGGGGGCATCCTGGTAAAGTATGAAGCTCATACTACTTACAAGGTGCTCAAAATACCATAACGTCAATCACAAGTGTATGCACCCAAGTAGAAGCTAATGGTGGCCTTGCGTCTAAAATAATCTACCTTTACGTGCGCACCTTGGTGTTATCTGTCAGGGAATATGTTTACATGAATTCATGGATGTATTGTCTTTGTGTCCTGACTAAGTGTTACATATTATGTAAATAATTAATCTTTGCCAGTGCCGAAAGCATAAGCAACCGTTCCCTTGTTCTATGATGTCAAAACTAAGCTTTATTCTGCTTTGACTTTTGTGTGTGCCACAGCTCCCCACACTCGTTGGAACATGAACAGCGTGCTTACAAGTTGTACCATGTTGTGAGTGCACAGGGACGCTAACCCGGAATCCAGAATCTCCTGTTACTGGCGCAATGCAGATGTGGCTACTCTATTGACATTTTGGTACCTGTGAAACCCTTTTTGGAACAGATGCTTTTGTTAGTCCAAAGGCCGAAAACTAGTTGAAATTTGCTAAAAAATTAATTAAAATTCAATTTTAAAAAAAATTCTGACGTGATGGAAAAAGTGAAATGGAGATTCGTGCTCAGCACACCAGAATTGACCAGAAAATGTACAAAAAGTTCATGTTACAAAAATGCTGTTGACCAGTGTTATTAAACCAAAGAAAATGGAGGCATAAACATTGTGCAGAAGACTCGCCAAGAGCAAGGAAGTTCAAATTTAGTGCTGGTTATAGATTGAATACATTGAAGCATTAAAAAGGATTGGGGATAACTTTTTCTACACACAGCCTCAGTGAAGGTAGAAATGGTTATGAAGAAGTTAAACTCCATTCGTCAATCATTAAAACAGAGGAAAGGTAGGTAAACAACATATTAATAAAAAAGAACAGTAAGCCTTATGATTTAAAGATAGACTTTATTGAAATTCGGTGATTGATTTGGCTGCAGTTCTTGTCTAATTTGCTAGCTGCAGTAAGATACTAAATAGGAATTTCCTTTGGCGTCATAAGTATATTGGCCTTGATATATATTTTTCCTTTGTGTAACCATGATATTGCTTTATATTCATACAGGCATAACAAAGATACAAACTTGTGATCGTGATTTTTGTTTGTCAAATACTTAATATTTGCAACAACTTGCTGTTTTCGGTTTTAGTATCACTAATGTATTTGTATGGACCCCTAAAATAGTTGTTACTAGTATTTTTTCATAGGCTAGTAATAGTGCTTTGAAGAAAAATATTTTTGATGAAAAGTAAACAAAAGTTTATACATGTTGACTATTGTGTTTTCAAGTGATGGTCTATTCCAAATCGAATAAATTGTATTGCTTTTTGAACTTATAAATCTAACAATATAATCAGATGTACGGGTAAGAAAAACTCTAACTTTACAATGTAAAGTTTACAGTGTAAACTTTACACTGTAAAGTTAGAGTTTTTTACTCGTACATCTGATTATAAGATAGCTTCTACGTTTTAATGTGGTAGAGCACTGTTGTTGATGACATTTCATATTCATTTGTTAATAAAAATCTAACAATATATATCTTTTTGGCCACCTTTATCCTAATATACATTCATTCCTATGTTTCTATACTTTTCTACATACTGTCAAAGAAATATTTGCCGAAATTTGACAGTTAATGGTGTAATCTTCCCCGTTACTTCTCTTGACAAGATAAAACAGGGTTTTTTAAAATAAAGGCTGAAGACTGGAATTGTTGTCTTTTGTGATGTGGATAATCATATAAAGCTATTTCCGCAGACCATCGAATATGTTAACCCCATTTTTTAAAGACTTCAAATATTTTGACCAATTTTTAAAAGCCCCCAAAATTCGACTTTTGTTTTTTTATTGATGCTTTAATGCATTTTTCTCTCAAAAACCCCTCGCTCAAGTGGTGGAGCCACAGGGAGCTGGGAGGGCTTTAGCCCCCTTTTTGCTTATTTGTAATTTTATGCATTTTAATCTCATGTAATATTTTCAAACTATTGATGACTAGTTGTTTACGTAAACATCTCTCGGCAACTTTATCCCTTTGCTAATAACACCGACTTCAAGCAGAATCCCCAAGAACCCGTCACTTCT
>RDPX01000024.1:4635949-4667652 GCA_003991215.1 Morbakka virulenta
ATTGATCACTTGTTATTGTTGTTGGAGCCGTTGTTGATGACGCCTGAGGTTGTTCTTGGGTCGACGAAGATGATGAAGTAAGTTCTACACGAGATTCATTACAGTCAGATATTAAGCTTGCCATATCGAGCAAATGTTCAGGTTCAGTGTGTATTGACGACGTGTTATTTCTGCTAAAGAATATCTCGAAAGAAAGTGTAAAATCTTCGGGCTTCCTTGGTTTCTACTGTTTATGTACCCTTCGGCACCAGTGTAGACCACAAGTCTTCAGAAACTTTTTTCGATCTTCTGTTTACAAAAATACGTCCGCCATCTTGAAAATCAAACAATCAATTCATGAATTCACGAAGTGTGCAGCTGGTCACAGCATGACGAAAATACCTGTTTCAGAGTAGTTCTCACTCGACTTTCAAAAATATTCTAAGTTCAGCGCCATGAAATCAAACAACCAATCTGGGTGCCGTGCAATAATTCTGGCGCAGGCGGCAACCATAACAGGTTTCTCTTAGCGGTCCATCAGACCTTCAGTGAGCACAGTGGGTCTACAATCAGTTGCACTTTCTAACCATGCCCAGTACGTAGCTTTTTGTCTTCCATGATCCTTTTTCTTCTACACGGCCAGTCAGCACAACCTCTTTAAGCCTCTCCTTGAAGTATTGTTCTTGAGTGGTCATCTTCTGTCTGCAGTTCAATAGTTAGAAAAGGATTTTTCGGGTATGCGGGTTCAATTGAAGTTCAGGGACTCGACAACCCTGTCCTGTACAGTCCATGGGTCGTCATCTGGTTAGACGTAATACCCGTTTTAGCCACGCCTCCAAGGGTCATGGTGAGTCCATCCCGTTGGCACGTCCTGCCAGAGAGGGGATAGTGCATATGTGAGGGTAGGAATCTTCATGAGGTCACCGGCGTCTGTTACCTATACCCACTGCCTTGTGAGCAGGTCTTTAGACCAAAGGGTAGGCATATCGCCTATAATTGTGGTTGGAGTCAGGAAGGGCATTCTGCCGTAGAAAACCTGCCAAATAAAAAGCCATGGAGACAACCAATCTTCATACCATACAGGATCCGTCAAGACCGGTGTTAACAACGATCGTCAACACTACTAACCTGCGGGGTGGTGCTGAAAACTGTGCTACTGCTGAACAACAACAAAGAAGGAGAAGAGGAGGCTGGAAAAGGAGATAAAGACGAAAGAAGAAGAAGCCAAGACAGATGACATTGAAAGTCGGTACCTTAAATGTAGAGACAAAGAATGGAAAGGGGAGAGAGATTGCAGATTTGATGAAAAAAATACATTAACATCATGGTTGTCAATGTATTTTATAATGGTTGTAACTGCTCAGCACAAAGTAGTAGTATGCAAGGGCAACATTACAGTCAAGAAAGGAGTGTATGAGGAGAGTAGAACCAAGAGTGAAGTAGTGGAGGCTGAGAGATGCTGAGTGCAAGGGAGACGTCAACTGCGAGCAAGTGGTGTGCTCAGAAACAGATGTACTCGAAAACTGGTCACACATTACAGAGAAGATACGAGAAATACCCAAGACAGACCTGGGAGTGACTTGAGGTGGAAGAAACCAGGATAGAAAGACTTGGTGGGGGAATGTACAGGAAAATATCAAGAAGAAAAGGGATAAAAAAAAAGATAAAATCATTCAAGCAGTGAGGAAGATAAAAGAGTGTATGAAGAAATCCAAAAGGTGGTTAAACAGGCTAAATGAGAAGCATACAGTGATCTATACGACAGGCTTAAGACAAAGTAAGGTGAAAAAGACTTGTACAGGATTGCAAAGCAAAAGGACAGAGCACCAAAGAACATTCAACATGTTTGGCTCATCAGGAATGATGACAGAAGGTTTTTGACAGCGGAGAGTAAAGTACAACAAAGCTCGGAAAGTTATTTTAAAAGCCTTGTGAACACAGGGTACCCCAGAGAGTCAAGGGAAAAGGAAACAAAGAGTACAGATCGCGAAGTTGATTGGATAGACAAAATAGTTTTTAAAAAGTAACAAAGGAGTCTAAAAGAATAAAAGATGGAAAAGCAGTAGGCTCTGACAACATTGAAGACATTGAAGCTTTGAAATGTTTTGGCACACAAGGCCAAAAGATACTCTCTAAAACTCTTTAAACAGATCCTTTTGTATTAGAGGATGCCAAATAAATGGAGAAGTAGTGTGCTCATACCTGTGAACAATAACAAGGGCGGTGCGAAATAGTGTTGGAACTACAGAGGAATCACATTGAGGAGTCATACAATGAATCTGTTGGAAAGGGTGCTGGATTCAAGAGTGAGACAGGAGGTAAGAATATGGAAGCAATATTTCAACGTCATGTCAGGAAAAGCACAATATATGCGCTATTTACTCTACTTGTGCTAATAGAGAAGTACCTGTTTATTGACCTAAAGGAGGCATATGATAGGGTACCAAGAGAAGAGATGTGGCATTGTGTGAGGAAATCAGAAGCAACAGAAAAGTAAGGGAGCTTGGTACAAGATATGTATAAGGATTGTATGACGGCCGTGTGAAGTGCTGCATGATAAACCGAATGGTTCGAAGTCAAGGTCAAACTGCACTAAGCTCTAAGCCACTTCTTGTTTGCCATAGTCAAGGACACACTGACAGAGGAAGTAAGAAAAAAGGCACCATTGAACATTTCCCTGGATGACATTGTGCTGTTGTTTGAGACAAGAAATGGTGCAGAAGAAGAGCTGAGAAAATGGCTCGAGGCCCTGGAAAAGAGAGGAATGAAAGTAAGGAGAGCAAAAACGAAATACCTGGTAATAAATGGAAGAGAGGAAGATGAAATTTAAATGCAAGGAATGGAAGTAAAAAGGATAAAGGCCTTCAAATACCTAGGATCCACGGTACAGAGTGACTGAAACTGGAATAGGGAGGTGAAAAAGTGAGTACAGGCTGAATGGAGTGGACGGAGAAAAGAATCGGAAGTGCTGTGCGATAGGAGACTATCTGTTGAAGTAAAAGACAATTACTGCATGAGCTTGAAACAGTGGCAGCAACCCAATATGCAAGAAATTGAGCTAGA
This sequence comes from Morbakka virulenta, assembly GCA_003991215.1. NCBI lineage: Eukaryota > Metazoa > Cnidaria > Cubozoa > Carybdeida > Carukiidae > Morbakka > Morbakka virulenta. The sequence goes on from RDPX01000024.1 coordinate 4,638,992, forward strand.
TTTTGCAGAACTCAGTATGATTCGATGGTCACGTGGGTTAAGCACCTGGAGAGGGTCTGGTACGAATAAATAAGGTGTACGGTTCATGTCAGTAGATTGAGGGACAAGCAAAGAGAAGCATGTTTCAGGTGCTTTGGACATTTGACTGGGAGAGAGAAACAATATGTTGGCAGGAAAATGTTGGACATGGATGTTCCAGGGAGGAGAAAGCGAGAAAGATCAAAGAGAAGATACATGGATGTGATAGCAGAGCACATAGGTGTAGCAGAAATACAGAAGGAGGATGCAGAAGACTGTGTAAAATGGAGAAGGCTGATCCGCTGGGGCGATCCCGAACGAGCTCAGCTGAAATTCAAAGAAGAAAAAGAAGTTAGTGTTTTGTCTTGAAGCTGAGATTGTTCAAACATTGATTGAATAACAGAGTTTGTTAGTCTTTTTGACGTTAATGTAACATTGAATTTCCTATTCAGTATTTATTGTATCATTTAATTATTGAGTCATCCAAAATTTACCTTATACTACAACAAAAAGAGTCATACGGTTGAGTAAACAAAAAGAAATTAGTCAGCACTTCAAACCTTCCTCGAACACAGCAGCACCAAATAAAACTTTTACTCAAATAGGAAGTTTATCTGCATCACCAAATGCTGGGAGTTCTTCTTTGACAACGGTTGAAGACAAGTAAGTACCATGTGCAAGCCATTCCAGTGAATTCATGGGAAAGCCATTCCATCCAGAAAGCCATTTCACTTTTCCTGTTACTCTAGTTGGGAATCAAAGATGATCATGCCGATATTGTTCAACTATTAGTAGTGGCGTGACTACGACCCGGTAAAAAATCCTGTCAATTAGTTTTGTATGGAAGTATCAAAATGTAAAACAAAATCTGGAGTTCGAGCGCTCTAAGGAAGAGGCTTTTCTCAAAAACGTTTTTCGAAACTAGAAAAAAGCTTTAGAAAAATTTGGAAAGCTCCAAGTTAGTAGATGCCACAAGCCTGCTTTAACATGCGACCTTGTTACTATGCAGTCCCGTGATGAATTGAAATGATTGATACAAACGAAAAAGAAAATAAAGCAATTATTGGTAGTTGTTTTTTAAGAGTTCTTGAGTCGCTACAATATTTTGATTACGGTTGTTTTAGAAATTTTATTTACGATTTCTGAATTTCCAGGTAAAATCAATTTCAAAGCTAAAAGACTAGCTTAACATAAAGCAAATTAAGTTCATAACTCGTGATATCCAGAAAGAATTATTGACAGAAATGTCTAATTTTGTGCTGAAACTTATGGTATAGAATATTGTGGGAAACATGAATTCAATTATGTGTAATAAATATACCAATATGTCAAACAAGGGGCAGATTACAGTTTGTCTTTTTGGGGTTATGAAAATTTTGAGGTAGCTGAAAAATTCCTTGGCTTTTACAAAATTTCAGGCATACCCGGCGGAAACATTGCATTTGTTATTAAATATATCCTCAGAAAGAATCAGTTGAGCCTAGATACATGCAAGGGGTCAGTACTACAATGGTGCGAGTAACATGTTTTAAAAATCTTCAGGAGTAGTCTTATGCCAAGGGCACATTTTAATCATTGTCACGCCCACTCTTAATCATTGTTGGTAAAAGACGTTACTAAAAATGTTAAAGTCTTACGCGACACATTTATGTTTCCGAAGACGTCTTGACAGCACATAAAATCATTAAACGATAGGAAACTCAATGGACACTCCGAGCTGATTGCTTTAAGAGAAGCGCCTTATGTACCCAAATCTTTGGGAAAAAGTTAAATTACTTTTCATTGCGTTCCCTTCAGTGCCGAAAGAGAGATTCAGTGCTGTTGACGAGACCTCCTGTTGGCGAGTTTAGAACCGGACGTAGAAAGACTTGCCGACCTACGTCAGGCGCAACGAAGACACTAGGCTCGCAAAAAGGTTTTTAGTGGCATAGTTTGGATGTTTTGGGTGTGGTCTCGGGAGGAGAGCGATTGAAAAAAGGTTGAGGAACACTGCTCTAGGGTATCAATATTTGGACGTTTTTAAAGAAACATTTAAGCCAGAAATCTTATATTGCTATTGTTTAAGGAATTTTTATTAATTTATACTCGTTTCAAATAATCGTATTTCTTTGTTCCCTTCTATTATGTCCAGGCAACGCTTTATAATTTTCGATGAATTTTCAGAGAACACTCTAGTTTCGCCTCACAGCGTCAAATGAACAGGAGAAGCAGCAGTCTAACGATTCTAAGCCACAGCTCTCGATTGGCATAGAGCATAGTGCCAGGAGTTGCTTTCGACGGTAGGAGAGATTTTCGATACTCATTGGACAGCTACTTCCCACTTCAACTTGGCAGCCGCCAGCCAATTAGACGTTGTCCCCCACATCTTGCCTTCCCCATTGATTGCTTGGGGATTAGGTAGACACCGACAAGCAGACTGCAAAAAGGAAAACTTCAAACACCGAAAACCAGCTCTCAAACTAGAATGTTGCAACCTCCGAACAATGACATCAGCAACTCAAGAAGGATAGCAGCATCAGGATGAACTCGGATGGACATATTTGCCCTAAAAGCAACGTATTTAGCTGATTCAGACACCCCCAAGGAGAAATACTTAACCTTGGTTTGGCATGGAAATAGTGCTAAGGAGCACAGAGAACATGAAGTTTGATTTGCAGTCAGGAATTCTTTACAAAAATAGCTGAACCAGTTGACAGGGGATCTAAACTCTTGCTAACTCTCCGTCTCCAAACATCCGATGGCCCAGTTACTCTAATCGGTACCTATGTTCCTACCCATGACGTCCACATCTGAGACGAAGAGTATATTTTATGCCAACCTAAGCGAGGTCATCAAGAACATCTCCTGCCAAAAACACATAATCATCTTCAGTGACCTTAACGCCAGAGTGGGAGCCGACCATGACTCTTGGCCTTCTTGCCGTGAACATTTTGGAGTTGGCAAGATCAACGCGAACGGGTAGCGCCTGCTAGAGCTTTGCTCCCATTGTGTCTTGTGCGTGACCAACTCCTACTTCCAGACCAAGCCACAACACAAATTGTCATGGAGACACCCAGTCAAAGTACTGGCACCAACTGGCCATAATCCTCTTCAGCTATCAAGTCTCAAGTTTTCTACTTCTCACCCGCACGTACCATGGTGCAGACTGCGACACCCACCAGTAATTAGTGTGCTGCAAAATTAGAGATCAACAAGCTTTAACAAGTTCCACCATACCAAACAAGAGCGAAATCTCGGATCGGCACTATCGAGATGCAGTATCCTGAGAAAATAGAGGAATTCTCCCAATCCCTCGAAGATGAACTGTCTGCAGACCAACATCTAAATACCTGTACACCAGATCAGATGGACGATTTCCCTCGATGCTGAAGTCAACAAGTGCATCGGCAAGGCCATAACAAACCTAGGCCAACTCACCACCCTCGGCTGGAATAATACAAAGCTGACAACTTCAACCAAGATGGCAGTTTACAACCCCTACATCATCAGCACCCTTTATTTCGGCAGGGAGACATGGGTGACATGTGCCATTCAAGAACGAGAGCTGAACATTTCCATATGCACTGCCTTTGCTGCATTCTCGGCATCAAGTGGAGCGAAAAAGTATCCAACGCCTAGGTCTACGTACGCACTGGTCTCCTCACTATGAACAAGCCGGTCAGATAACGCAGGCTGCACTGGCTTTGCAACGTTGGCCAGATGGACAACAGTAGGATCCCCATGAACATCGTGTACGATGAACTTGTCTCTTGCAAGATACCTGCCACATCCACCCCCACCCACTTCCTCCTTCGCTGAGAAGATGTCTGTAAACGCGATATAAAAGCTCTTGGCATTAAGACAGTTAGCCGGAAAGACGTAGCAGCTGACCGCAACAGATGGCGCTGTGTGATCCGGAAGCAGTTCAGGTTAGGTGAAGAAAAGATCCAGACCATAGCTGAAGAAGAGAGAGCCAATATGAAGATGCATAGCTGTGAAGATAATCCTGGAATCCCAAACATCTGCACCAGATGTGACAGAGTCTTTCGCTCCTGTATCGGCCTCATCAGCCACAGGTGATACTCTTCCAGAGGGACAGATGCAACCCAGCACTATGGCACATCATCCATAGTTGACATCGACTAACGGAGCCCTACTACTACATGATGGTATTTTTTCTGAAGGTTGTTGGTCTCAAGAATCATATTGCCTTACAAGTGCTGTGTATTGAAAAAAAGAAAACTCGACGAAACGTCAGGAACAAACTTCAGACCACAAAAAGTCTTCGAGAATCTACCTTGAGAAAATCATGATATCTTCCAGAATTTTGAATTTCATGGCACCACTTTTGAACTTAGACCCTATGTATCCTATTATGTGTAACCCAAAAAGCTCTTTCATACCTTTTAGACTCTCAGACTTCAAAAGGTCTCAAATTTTAGGGCCTTAATTTGTTATCTTGGCGGCAATTTCAAACTCCAGATATATATATATATATATATATATATATATATATATATGATCATTGGGTCAGAAAGGTCACTGCGTCCGCCCGCTGTTGGGTTTTAACATACTCTTCGACAACTTGTTAACATGTATTTACTGCTTTGTTATATTTTAGGACCTCAGTTCGAAAAAGTTCTTAATGCCTCTACTGTTATGTTCGAAAATGGACATCATCACATAAAAAAGGTCTTTTGCTAAACAATATTGGTACAACTCCACAATAAAGGCAAAGCCTAGACAGACAGGAGGGAAAACTGGATATGAGTCCCCTTTGAATCCCACCTTACTCTATGCCTTTGACTCGTCAAAATTATCTAATACGCTGGTGCGAAATCACTTCCTCCAATCATTAGTACCATCTCTTATTTACTTTTTGTCTATCTGCCTTCATTTTACCATAAGATTTCAATTACGAAAAAGAGCCTCGGCTTCATACTATATCAAATGTAGGCTTAAAAAATTGATAAACAACAGAGATTTGCCTGCTTCCAGAAAACCCACTATTATGTTTTACCAATGAACACTGCTGTTTCTAATTTTCAGTAGAATAACTGGATTTCCGGACTATCCCAAGAGCCCCTAGACTTTATAACCACTACAGTAAGTTTAAATGGAAGTAAGACACTGTGATTAGCAGTTAAATATGGTACATACACAAAGAATTAAAGTACAATATGTTGTGCATGTGGCAGATTGAATATGCATACCTAGTATAATAAATGGTGACAGAGTTCAAGATTCAATAGCAAGTGTTGGGATTTTTCAGCTTGAAGCAATCAATTATTTTCAAACATTCGTAAACTCTACCTCTTTTTATCCTTTTTATTATTGCAGATATTTATTAGAAGAGCTCCACATAACACATTTGGTCAAATTCCGTGAAAAAATTATTTATCAGCTCATAAGACCGGACAGAAATCAGTGTACACATTCATACTCAGGATTCCGTAGAAAAAGAATGCAAATTTTATATGAGTATTAGCCATACTACTGCTTCTCAGGCTTCTTCAGTTTGTTTTTCATAATTGTATATTTAAAAGTTGTCAAAGGGGAATTACGTACAATGACTTACATACATATGTAAGTCATTGTACATTTGTTTTTTGCATTCTAGTCTTTTGTTAAGTAAACACTCTCAATTAAAACACACTTGAATAATTCATTTCAACAAAAAATATAAAGCAAGACATACCACGATGTCAGTATCATTATACCGACAGTAATCATAATTATGTCAAACAAAGATGACGTGTAATTCAGGAGCTAACTGATCAAAATTGACTACGCTATTACATTATTATTTCTTTAACTTGAAATAAGAGAGCGAAAGGGTTTTTTTCTACCTAATTGTTTAACAAATGTAATAGAGGTTTATGCAGGGTCAATATTTTTAATCATGCCTTAGTATTGGTATGGCTAGACGGCACCCAAATAAAACAACTAAATTATGGTTAAATATTACCCCAAATTGCTCTTTCTCAAGTACAATTTCGTCAATAAACTTAAAAGGAAAAAGATTTTTATTGCAAAAATTTTTAATTTTAAGCTTGGAGAAATGAGAAAGGAACAACTTTTGACAGAATCATGAATTCAATATTAGTATTAATATATACATATATATATATATTTATATATACATAAATGGGTCGATGGACAGTTAGCTACTTAGCTAGCTAGCTGGCTGGCTAGATATATAGATAGACAGATAGATAGACAGATGGATAGATAGATAAAAAAAGATAGATAGATAGATAGATATGGTGGACGACAAAAAAAATGAACAAAACTTAGTTTAGAACTGTCAGTTTCATGTTTTTACAATCGTCAGCTAAACCGCCAGCTAAATTACAGTTCCAAACTAAGTTTTGTTGAGTTTTTTTGTAGTCTACCATATGATAGCTCTAATATTCTTATATTATTGAGCACTGTCGATAGCTAATAATTACTTCAATACTAGATAGATAGATAGATAGATAGATAGATAGATAGATAGATAGATAGATAGATAGATGGATAGATAGATAGATCGTAACAGAAAATAAAAGCAGGANAGATATATATGGTGGACGACAAAAAAAATGAACAAAACTTAGTTTAGAACTGTCAGTTTCATGTTTTTACAATCGTCAGCTAAACCGCCAGCTAAATCACAGTTCCAAACTAAGTTTTGTTGAGTTTTTTTGTAGTCTACCATATGATAGCTCTAATATTCTTATATTATTGAGCACTGTCGATAGCTAATAATTACTTCAATACTAGATAGATAGATAGATAGATAGATAGATAGATAGATAGATAGATAGATAGATGGATAGATAGATAGATAGATAGATAGATAGATGGATAGATAGATGGATCGTAACAGAAAATAAAAGCAGGAAAACATACATGAACACTGGTTCACAAATATATTAGTATGTAGATTTGATCAATTATTTTTAAACAAAATGACTAACGGCTGTAACTTTCTTTCATGTTGGTACACAACCTTATAAACGGTTGCACCATTGTGCTCAACAGAACCAGTCAAACACCTTTAGTACGCCTTTCCTCTTTAACTTAATTATCCACAATCACTCTCCATTTGGCGCCAAGTACCCACATTTCTCTGATCAATTTGAAACAATAATTTCTTAAATTTATCTATAATCCAATTGTTCTTTATTCGAAGTATTTAGTTGCACCATATAAATTTTAAAAATTCTTTTTTTGAAAAAATTTAAATGATGCAACTGCAAAATCATTTAGAACATAGCAACTCTTTTCCGAGCAAAGTGATTTTGAGCATCCTTATTGCTTCATACCACACCACAAACATTCAATAGTAACACTATCTTTCATCATTTTCAAGCCTTACAATTTGAAATTACTGTTTCCTCTAACCGATCAATTAATTAAGGGTTTTCTGTCAGATGCAAAGTTTATATATTTCAAACTTTAAACTAGAAGACGACGGATATTGATACGTGACGTGACAAGCAATTTAGATTGAAAAATGACTACTTAATAGAGTTAAAAATTAGAGATCTGATAAAACCGATTAGGAACACGATGGACCACAAACAATTTTTAATCACAGTGCTCATAGATTTCAAAACAAGGGATTTTCTACAGTTAGTCAAAACACAAAAAGAAAAACATAGCCAAAGCAAAGGTTGCTCTGAACTGTATCCATATCAATGCCTATGGCTTTTCTGACCATCTGTTCTACCAACTTAGAGTTATTGGTTACATTTCTAACAATACAATTGCTGAAATGTATTTGTCTCTTGAAAGAGCTACTGTTTGTTCAATTGTCAATTGTCCAAATCTCATACAAATCTATGTAAATCTGACTGAGCTTCCCATAACACGACCGGGCTTACCTTAAAAACCAGGAAACGTTCACCTTAAAAAGTAAAATATATGGTAAGGTTGAAAGAGAAGATCTGAAAAATATACAAATAAAAACAAATTAAAAACATAGAGCTTGAAATGGATAATTATCTGGTACCTACCATTTTTCAGGACCCTCTGATCTACCAACTAAGTTATCATATCTATGCTCATGAACAGATGCCTACCAGCTGATAAATCTTCCAAATCTATCCACACAAAATATAGACCATTCATTAAATAAAAAAGCGAAAATAGATAGGATGTGATTCTCTCACTGTTACATATCTATAATTCCATTTTCAATTGTGTTACAAGGACCCTTGTACTTATTTATTTAGAGCCTTCTCTCACCACCCCCCACCACCCAATCATTAATACTGATAGGGGTTGGAGATGGTAATGCTCATCTTATTACCATACGCTTAAACAAAATATTGACAGTTAACAAAAGTATCAAGACATATAGATAGGCTTTCTACAGGCCTTTGAACGTCGTAGTTGAATACATTAAATTACAGATTGATTCTAAAACGTGATCTTAACAAATTTTGTGACATCATTGACAAATTACAGTCAAATCTTCCAAGACAAGTTAAAGGGATCACTTCTATTTTAAAGGTACTTCCATTGGAAACTTCAGAACTATGGTTAAGATTTTATACAAAGCCTCTATTTACCGGAGTGTAAATAGAGGAGGCTCGATATAAGCAGACATTAATTTCAAGAGATGCCTGAGTAAAAGTTAAAAGTTTAACTTAGTTTAACGGATTCTGTGTTTGTAAGGGTGAAAGGCTAGACAGTTAGCATAACTTCAAATTTATTGGCAATAAATTTGTTACTTAAAAAAAGATATCACATTCAAACAATGTATAAATTTTTCCGATTTTAGTGCTTATGATTTCATGTATCGATTTTTTAACCAAGCGATGATAAGATATAGATATAAATATAATATAAAATAATGTAAATATAATATAGAACAAAAAAATTATTGCCTTTTTTATAGCGAACTTTTGTATACAAATTTGATTGATTCAACTGCTGTGTTTTTATACTAAAATAAAGAAAAATTGGAATTGAACACATTTCTCTTTACGTTATACATTTAGTTTAAATCGCTAATTTGTGTTTGTATTACAAAGTAAATCTTTCTATGATTTTCGAACAAAAAATTTAATTTTTGAAAAGAAGATAATTATAACTAATTATGCCTACAAACATCCCAAAATAAATTGTAGAAAGTTACCAGAACATTTTTTCAGCAGGAATTGTAACAATTTTATTAGATAGCAAGAAACTCTAACATATATACAGTTTTATTGATCAAAAAGGTGCCTTCTGTGCTTCAAACTAGCAACAGAGAGTTATGTAATTTGGTCAAAAAATGCCTAAGTAATTACATGTGCTGAAATGTTAATGAACACTTTATTTTGAATAAATGCACAAGAAACACCAGAAATAGGCGATCCCTTTTAGAGATAGAAAAGGAAAGGTTGGAAATAGCAAAATATTCTTTTAAGTGGCATGATATTATAACATTAAGATGTTATGAGATTATCCTATTATGAGATTATGATGTTACTATAATATGATAATACGATATTACGATATTACGATATTATGGAATTATGAGATTATGATGTTACTATAATATGATATTACGATATTAGGATATTACGATATTATTCTATTATGAGATTATGATGTTACTATAATATGATAATACGATATTACGATATTACGATATTATGATATTATGAGATTATGATGTCACTATAATATGATATTACGATATTAAGATATTACGATATTATGGTATCACGATATTATGATATTGTCTCAGTAGTTTAATTAGAATCAAGTTTCTTTTACCTTTGGTTTTGAGTATATTTTCCATACCATTCGACCCTCATTATATGGAACCCAGATAACTTAAAGCCCCCGCTAATCTAAACAATTCAAAACCTCCTCTCCAGACATCTTTGTTCCCTCATAACTCAAACGTCATTAGAAAAATACTGAAAGCAAGAGAAGAAAATGGCGAGTAATGGTAGATAAAGTTAGAAGAGGAATTTACAGTACTATATTCATAAATTTGTTGGTTTTCCTATTAGACGTTCTGTATAATATTTTCTCATTTTGAGTTTCTATTTGTGTGGTTAATCTTAAAGCTTTGAAAGAAATCGAAGAAGGATTCTCAAACAAATGTTGCTAAGAAATTGTTTTTTTCGAAAGTGGTTGTGTCTGGTTGGTTAAAAAATAAGAATAAAATTGCTAGCTCATTGGAAACTGCCTTTGTCACAAAAAAAGAGTAAGAAGCTCGAAAGTTCATAAAATGAACTGTTAGACACGGTTCTTAACAAATATTTAGTCAACTTACAATCACGTAATGGTAATTTATGGTAATTTAAAAGAATTGTTAACCAAGATCCCTGCTTGTGTCCCGGAGACTGTCTTTGCAGCTGACACAGCTTTGGAGTTCTTTTTTTTAGCAGATATCTCCAGAGGAGTCAAGCAAGAAGTCGATACCAATCATTAACATGAAAATGGAGTCAAAGAGCTTTTTGCTAGAAGTAAAGGGTGCAGACGTCAGCTCCACGAAGATATGCTGGAATTCTTAGGCCAGTTGAAAGAAGAGAAGAGACAAAGCTACTTGGGCACACCAAGCAAACAACTGCTTTTCACTCTTTTTTCTAAAATACACCTCAGTGAAAGAACAACATACATTGTCTGTGGAAATAAAGTTATTTTACATAAATGACTGTAATATTTCCCTGTGTATTGTGGTTTTGTTTAGATGAGACATCGGGTAAAATTGCTTAACAATGCCAAAGACGCTCCATTCCGAGCTGCGTTGCAAAACAAAAAGCAAGCTTCCTTAAGTACGTAGAGAAAACCCTGTGAAAAACTGTCGATAATTTTTCCCTTAAATGTACTACAGCATGGAATTGTGACAAATAATGGAAATGAAGGGGTATAAGGTCTATTCAGGTATAATATTATGGTGAACCTCACCAAAGGCTCTTTTGAGATTGAGAAAAAATGTTAGAAGAGTGGTCTGTTCACTGAGAGCTTTATTTATGATAGAGCTCATCATGCCTGTATGATATAAAAACCTAAACGTTTAGAAGTAAAGCTCTTTTGGATATTGTGTTTAATGTAACCATTTTTTAGAACAAAGTTAAAGATAAAATCACATAGACAAAATGTAAATAATTTCGAAGGAGTAAACGAAAGAGAGATAGACCGAAGGGTCATCGTTGTCATCCTTTTTTGTTTTTGTTTTTGTATAAGAGCAGTGCAACCTCTTTTAAATTTTGAGGAGATAAAATCGGATACCCACATGACATAAAATATTTTATGTAAGAAGGATGGTGGGTAAGAACAATGCTTAAAACGTATTACAGATATCGGATTGTTGGGGCACAGTGAACTCGAAAACTATGTCCTTCGAATGGCGTTGGTGATCTCTTTATAGGACGAAGGATGTATGTTGATTGGAAAGATGGGTTCTACAAGAAAAGATATCTAGTTTGAAATGAAAAAGTGTCTGAAAGGAGAAATGTCTGAAAATAAATTCAAAATGTATTGTAAGCACTAATATTCGGTGAAAGAAAGATAAAAAGGTGTATTATTACGACAAATAATCTTGACATAGTCCCAAAAGTTTTTGTGTTAAAACTTTCATTTCAGTTAATCGCTGTCATTAGTTGTTGTCTCCAAGAGTTGTTTCTTTGACAGATTTTGTCCGTATCAGCTGGGACACAAATCTAATCTCGTCATCAGGGCCATATGTTGACCTTAATGACTTTAGATGCGCTTTCACATCCATTACTTTTCTTTCTCCATAAATATTCGAAAAATTACTATAATTTATATTTGAAGCGTCCAATAATTGATTTTTAAATAGTCATGGGAGATAACTGGTATCTGCTTTACTGTTGTATTGATAGATGAAAGATTAATGGGGCGAAGGTTGAAGAAAGCAGGTTGAAAGTAATCTTTAGGAAGACTCCATTCAATTTCACTTTTGGAGAGTTGAATACCGCCCTTTACTTGGGTCAACTTTAATTCATCGATTGCAACAATTGCTCATGCCAATCAGCGTTGTTAAAAACAGTAGTAAAATTTGTTTTAACTTTCTAGTATAAATCTTCATTCAACTTTTCTACAAACCGACATTTTCTCCGGTTACACGTTCACACAGTTACTTAAACATCTGTGTACGGTTGACAAAATTTGCATTATTAACAATGTTTATTGCAAGCAAGTTTTCCGCTTAATTTTCTACAGTTTGTTGTGAGATATGTTTACTACACCGCCAAGCATTGCGATGTATAAGATAAAAAGATCAGCTATAGAAAAAGGTAAAGATAGGGTTTCAAAACATTCATAGAATAAATAAATGAAACATAGCACCAACGAACTTACAGTTCATAGCAAAATAAACAAGCCTAAATAAAAACTGTAAAATAGAATCAGGCCTAACGCACAAAAGTTAATCCAGCTCGTATACTGTGCACGTCATTATGCCACTGTTTAAAGACAGTAAAAAATTAAATGATGATTATAATGATAATAATAATAACACTGGTCTGCAAAGTTTTAAAGATCAAGAATGTGATACCTGATTCTAGGCTAGTTTGCTATGAAAAATCCAAAAATCATACTCATTTCGTCCAATCTAGTGCTTCACAAAAAGCATGCATTTTATTTGACAAAGTTCAGAAAATAAAGATTATTCCTTACATAAAAGGTAATCATGGAGGAAATGCCTTTTTAGTAACTTTCTTCTGTGCTGAGGAGCCACCACATCTCGTTTGAAACATCAAGAGTAATCCGCAAGTAAGTTAATGGCAAGAATGTCCTGGTGGAAACGTTTTCACTGTTCCTCACTAAAGTATCCACAGTTTTGAAGGAAATAGTCTAAGTGGGACCATAGAAAGTGCATTTTGACTGACATGCGAGCCCCTAATTTTTGAAAGTTCTTCAGGAGTTCGTTGATGTCCTTGTTGTATTCGGCATACCGGTTGCTTCCAATATTTTCAAATTCGAATTGCTTGCAATTACAGACAGCTCAGCTGCACTCAGCGTATCATCAAATATTGAGTCTTTTATGAGTTCCCTTGTCTTGGGCCCATCAAAAATGCTAGCCTTAAGCTTTTCAAAGCTTCTCCGAGGAACTTTCTGATCTAAACTTGATCTAAACTACTTTATAGAAACATTACATCTCTTCCTTGTGATTCCAAGTCACATTGACTGGAATTCAGCTCTGCTAAACAATAAATAACCATCCAGGTGTAAAAAGAAAACGTTTCAGTTTCCTAAAGTTAGAGACAGGTGCAATATCGGTTTCAGATTGAAGCTGTTCCAGTTTTGTTTCCTATAGAAAAACAAAGATTGGGCCAGCTAAAATCCTATTTATCTTGAACGGATCACTATTCAAGGGTCAAAATGCGCACTAATTAAAACTCAAGAACTTGACTTGATCAAAGGAATATTTAAAGACATGATATGGCACTTACTTTTATACACTAGAATATTTGTAAATACTACCAGATTCAAGTTACTAACAAATGATATGAACACAAACCAACCAAAGTTGCTGAAGGAAATGATTTTACCGCAGAGTGGGATATGCCTATTAACACAGGCAAAGAAATCGAAGCAAACAGGCCGGATATTATAATCAAAGATAAATCAAAGAGTTCATGTACTTTCATTGTTATCCTAATTCTTTGGAAAGAAATGTTGGGATAAAAGAGATCGAGAAGATTCCAAAATGCAAAGGTCTTGAAATAGAAATCAGGAAAATGTAGAACACTAAAACAATTGTCATTCCAGTTGTAATAGGAGCCCTTGTGTCTATTAGAAAAGGAATAACTCTGTATATTGAACGAATACCTGGAAACAGAATCAAGGAACTGCAGATTCAATAAGAAGAACTCTTTTCATGACTTCAGGATCATAGCTTGATCTCTGCATATTCAAAGAACTGAAGTACACAAACGTTGTGAACCATGTTTTGTCATCACCAGCATCATCATAATCATAATAATAATAATAATACTAACAATAATGATGATCCTGGATATTGACATAAACTTTATCTGGGTGCTGAGTTTCGATGTGGACCAGTGAAGTTACCTTTTGCCACAACTACCTCCAGATCACTCTTGGGAAAGATGTAGCACCTGTTAATCCACCCTAAGAACTTGAAATTACAGGTTGGCATCCGGCAGGGTTTTCTGTCTCATGGGTAGGGGAGAGTCTTTGGCTTTGTTTGATAGACCAAGTAGTAATGGTGTCACCTACAAAACACCGGTGCTGGTTGCATCTGAATAAACTACTATTTAGTATGAATAAATGCTGAAAATAAAAGATCAGGCCAAATTGCTAGTTGCGGGGATAAAAAAAGGAGCACTTCCAAAGCCGAAGAACCAGGCCTAAGTTGAAAAGTGTGATACTTAAACAACCTAGCCCCTGAATTATGCACCAGAGGATAATCAAACAGAGATCTACATTCATACAGGCTCTCTGGGATATGATAACATAAATTCTTTAACAAAAGAAACAAGACAGAAATGGACCAGGAACTAAACAAACAAGTAATGATAGCCTATTATCAGGCAGCACCAGGGCCTTCTGAGGAAAATAACACCATATAAACATATTGAATGTAAAGAGGAAAAACACCTATGTATGACCAATTATTGATACTAACAGAAGCGCCAATGTTAAAAGAGATATGTTGAATTTTAAAAGGCTATCTGCTGCTAAACTTGAAATTATGAAGTCCCAAATTAGAGGAAAGATTGAATCGAGTTACCTGCCAGTAAACCTTGATACTATCAAAAAATGATAACGAAATCGGAATAGAAGTCGGAGAAAATTAGAGTGACGCACACAGAGAATTAACTAATTATTTAAATACTCGAGTAAATAGAACATCGACCAGGAATCCCAACAGGTAGAGTAGGAAATGGAAGCAGATGGAAATCATAAGAGAAATATGGGATGCTAACCCAATACATGGAAAATTTCCAATGGGGTTAATGAAGCAGATGTTGATAAAAAAAGGCACTTATAAATAAACATTGTTATAAAAGAGAACGAAAACAACAAATGTATTCTCACTTCGTCTTCTGTGCCTTCTGACCATAATGTCGCAAGCAAAGAAACAGAAAAATTGTCAAAATACAAAGACCTTGAGATAGAGATTGCCAAAATGTTTAACATGAACACGACTGTTGTACCTTCCTAGACTTATCAATAGGACAATAGGCTATTATGCATTAAGGATTCCTGGAAAGATCAGGATCGATGAAGTCTTGAAGATAGTCTTGTTAAGAACATCACATATCCTAAGGAGAGTTGTATAATAATTATTATAATAACAATAATAATAATAGTTTAGTAATAATAGTTTAGTATGGATGTCAACGATAAATGTTACCAAAACTAAATTGTTAAAATTTTTGGAAATGAGAAAGCCAAAATCTTGTGGGACTTTCATATGTTACTGATCAGAGGAGATCTATTATTCTCTTAATCAATAAAGTAACTATTGAACGATTCTTTATTGACATGCCAGTACCAGCGGGTTTAAAAAAAGATAACAAGAAATTAAAAAAGAAAATATTCTGAGTTGAAGGTAGAGATTCATGAGTGCTGAACAAGAAGACTTTAGTTATACCAGTAGCTATCAGAGCTCTTACGTCAATGCCAAAGAGACTGCTTTCATTTACTGAGAAACTTTGCATATGGGAAGACTTAATGATATGACAAAAGTCAACACTGCAAGGAACTGTTGGAATCCTGAAAAAAGAAGTTGGAGGAAGAGAAAAAGACAAGTCTTTATCGTAAGTGCTTGCATTTGATGAAAACGTGTATACAGCCAGTATTAGCATCAGCGATTGGTGAATGTGAAATAATAATAATAATGATAATAATAAGGGATGACATATCTCACATCTCTGCTGTTGGGCAGGAGTAGTAGGAAAAGCTATCATTGGTCATCAAAAATAGCTCTGCATAAAACATAAAGCATAAGAGTACCTTACGCCAGCAGGCATAACGAATAAAACCTTGCTTGTCATTATCTTATTTAGTCCTCGTGTTTGTTATAACCATTGGATAAGGTAGGGTCTTTCTGAAATGTGATTTTACATACTGGGGCCCTCTTATGAGGTTCTCTTTTCTTATTTTTCCATATTGCTACCAACTGTTGGATAAGCATCTCTTTGTATTTGACATGGGTTGTACTCCTTGATCAGGTTAAATGGTCGAATGGTTTATATAGGGCTTTACGTACTTCACCTCAGCGTCGCATTAAAGGCGTGGCTATACCACACCATTATTTTTAACTATTACCAAAAAGAAAGTTACTTATTTATGAATTTTCACTACCTTTGCACGTTCATGTTGGTGGCAAGGAGCTCTGCCTTTACTAACTTCATAATTAACACTTCTCCTATTCGCAACTTTTGGAATCATTAGTTGGAAAACCACTGAAAACATTAAGCAGAGAAGAGTCATGCCAAATTGACAGCATTTCAACAGAGGCGCTGCTGGCTCTGGGTGGCTAAGGAATTAGTATTTTGATCAAACTATGAAAAACAAATTAAAAAGCACTTCACACCGGTGAAGAGCACAAAACTTTTGATTCTTATACTTAAAAATTTAAAAGCAACCGATTATTCAGATAAAAGCAATATCAGCTCCACGTGTAACATTCAAAAACATCTCGTCACTATGGTACTGCAAAGGATAAGAGATCAACCAAACAGAGGTTGGTAAAGAACAAGATACGTTTAGAAAAAACAGTACGACTAGAAAAAAATTTCCAACCATAATAATTCGGGAAACATATTTAAAACCGAAATAACATATATGTATACTTTATTGACTACTCGAAAGCTTTTAATAAAGCCAACAATGAAAGGCTGCTGGATCTTTTCTCAAAATCTGATTCTGTTGCTGATGAAAATAGCAGTGACATTACTCCCGTTATTAACAATAAAAAAACATACAACAGATGCCCAATACAAGTATCAATTAACAGGCTTTTAGGCCTTAAATCTAATTTGATATTGCTTTATCACTGTTTCTAGCAGTGACGGTGGCATGTCAGAATAATGACATTATCGATTATTGATATGTACATTGTATGTTTATTGTCATTAAATAATTGCATTATGAAAAGCTCACGCACGTAAAAGTCCATGTTGAATTTTTAAAAAAGACGTATTACGTATTATACCGTTGTCAAATTGACGATTGCACGTAACATGCTTTTTCAATAGTCCGGAATAATATTTCCAGTCAGGACACCTTTTCCTGTTCATGGTTTCCAATACTAAGAATCAACAAACAGAAGGCAAGAAAAACAATAAACTTTCTGAGTCTGACTCCATCTTGTGAGTCAACTTCGTGTATTAGCTTATCGAGTATTTCCGTAATGAAGAGGAAGATTGAGACCTCTCCAACTTAGCCTGCTGCACACAATGCCCAATAGCACGATTTACCACTAGTTTCTAGTCAAACAGGGTGCTATTTGATATGTCTCTTGTCTTTTGGCATACTTTGAAACTCTGTTTTTAATAACATTAAGTGAGATATATTGTTAAACAGAATAAAATTTCTGTTTTGAGTTTCGGTTATCTTTATTTGTGATCTGCAAATATAGTTCATACAGGGTATGCCTACCTTTCGGTTTCAGGGTGACATCGAAGAAAAATCTTGCAAGCATAAATGCTTTCCATTTTTGTCGTTCCGGTATTTTGTTGTTATTGTCTTCAAGTAAATTGAATTTTGTGTTGGACTGGGTTTTATTTGTCGGAAAAATTGTTTTCGCATATTTCAAGGTCGCATGTGATATGTTTGTGTTTTCTTCGAGTGTTAATTTGTGCTATGCATTCCTGACAGTTCTAACAGATTTTGTAGATTTGAATTGTAAACTTCCGTAAAGATTTCAGAGGTCTTTGCTTTTCAATTTTCTAGCTATTTTGAGTAGTTTTTTCCACTGTTCAGTACAATTAGTACTTTAGCCAAAAACACATACATCCTCTCAACGGTTCTCGTTTTTTCAATGTCACTTCTTTTCAAATTTTCCCCTGGTTTTAGTTCAGTCAAGAGGTTTACAGCTAACCCATTTTAAGGTTATGACATTCTTAAGTACATACTGTGTATCAAAGATTTTGTAATCAGAACACTTTTGTTTTTTATCGAGGTTTCTGATGATTGATTTGCCTAAAACTGGGGTGGGGAACCTCTCCAGAGAGTGGGCCAGATCCTTCAAAATTTTTCTTCGTGCGGGCCAAACGTAATAAGAAAAGCGAGAAACAAATAGAGAGAGAAACAAAGAGAAAAAACAAAAGACAGACTATTTAAATGAACCTTGCTGTCAGTATTGCCGTCCTCGCTGCGAAAGTGGAGTAAAACCACACCGGTGTGCCAGTTTACACGCAGTCAACACTACACCCGTGAAAAACCGCACCGGTGTGTGGCTACCGAAGTGTGGCTCACAGTTATTCAAGTGAAAACGTTTTTCCTGAATCTCAATTTTGACAAAGTTACATGCTTTATTCAATACATTCGATATCTGCAACCGCTAGACAATTATATTTGCTAACCAAAAATTATAAAATTTTATGGCCTCGCGGGTCGTCAAAATTCTTCTCGCGGGCCGTAGGTTTCCCACCCCTAGCCTAACACAACATACCATTTTAAGATCGCTCAGGATGAGATTAAGAAGACTCATCGGAGGAAGGTTTTCTAGATTTATTTTTAATATAGAATAAATGAAACTACTGTCATTCTTTAAAATTCCTGTAGCAATTTTTATAACGTTACAAGGTCTAAAAAATAATATTTTTTATTTATTTACTTTGTGGAGGGCTTTCATATTGCTCTTCAGCTATGCGAACCAACTTAAAAGAAAGAGAACTGCAAAAACCAAGATATCTGGTTATACTTTCTGGTGAATTTTAAAGGAGGTAATAAGATCTTTCTCCAAATTACCGTTTCATAATTTTAAGATTTCATCAGCATGAAAGCGTTTAATATTTTCCTCGCCTTTAATAGGTGAAAAGAAATTTCTTTGGTTTTCCTTCAAATTATTTCATATTGCTGCATTTTGTGTTCCAGTGGTAAGCAATTGGCCAATCCGCAGCAAACTCATGACTCTGGATTGTCAGCTTTCCCATGGGTTTCAGAAATGCCTAATTTGTTCATTCGAAGTCTTGACATCTCCGTTAGTAAATTTTTGATTTTTCATCTCCATTTAGTAATCTTATATTCTATGTACCAGTAATTACAGCTTTGTGGACCCCTGATTGGACACCAGGACGAGAGATCGATTTCCTTGTGTTTTGAATACATAATGATAATTGAAAAATAAATTGAAAATCAGGAACTTTCTTAAGGCAGCCTGGTAAAGAAAGATGAGTTTGCAAAAAAATTTTCTTCAGACTCTTTTCCAGAGAGCAGACAAATGCTCTACAGACTGTTCTGGATTTTTAACCTGTGGCTTGGCGGGATGGCTTCCTGATTCTATGCCTTTCCAAAGAACAGCCCGTGATTTCTTCCTGCGCTGCTTATGAAAGGTATTTGTAGCTAATCTCTATATCTGAAGGTCATTCCCCTATGCTCAGCTTGGGGATCCAGTGGATGGAGTTCTCATCTCTACATAAAATCTCCTCATAACGCACACCATACTACACTTTTTGATGATATACAGTTTATCAATAACGTTTACTGGTACCTAATTAGAATTCGAAACAAGAATTAGTAGTTTTTTAGAAATGCAAGGTCAAATTGTCTGAAATTATTAAAATGAAAGTACGTAAGTTTCCTTTATTTTTTGTTCATGTAATATCCCATTCTGGCACTGAAATTGCCAAGTGAAAACAATTGTTTAGCTTGTAAAATGACTATGGTAGCAGCATCACGCTACTCTTAAAACAGGTCATTCATTTTTTCCATGGACACACTGCGTCGGAGTACAAAGTACAAATTATGATTACTACCCCGGTCAGGAGGGATATGATGTGGAAGTGTCGTATGGTGATAACTGTGGGACAGGAAGGTGGAAGGTCTTTAAAATGATACTCGAGCTATGCTTTCGTGGATTCCATCGCTCCTTTCCTTGCCAGAATAAAGATTTTGTTTTTTCACGAGTCCCATTTGATTTAAAAAAGTGTATTGTAATAATTCCAATATGGATTGTTATTTAGGCAAGCTCATTTTCAATGTTACCAGTTTTCCTACTACTGTCAACGAGAGGCTGATAGATTTTTCAGAGGCTAGACGAAATAGTTCCAATGTTCTAGCACACAAATCTCAAAATTTATGGGGTTTTTGTTATTTATCACCTGGTAAGCAATTTACAGTCCTTTTTTTGTCTGTTAGACTAGCTAAAACCACTCAGTGAAGCAGAGAGACTGTGACAGACCAGCACTTTACTGGCTTAGGGCTGCAGAGCTTTAGGAAGGCGATAGCTGATCACCGGAATACTATGACTTCCCTATCATCAGAGCCAACCTTCCGCCGAGAAAAGATCACAATCAATATCGCAAAGAAAGCAGTCGAATTTGAAGACCATCTACTTAATGAAACCATCAATGACACCAGAGTACCTAACCACCTTAAGTCACTAAGACCTTTTACAACCATAGCCTGAGACCTACTACGAAAGCTGGGTGAGTCTTCAATTAAAGACCTCCTATGTATCATGCTTTGCAGGCTCAACCGTTTCCATAGTGCAGCTGGGAAATTTAGGGAGATCCTACACAAGATAGGACAAACATATTCACTCTACTGCTGTGGATGTCACAATAACACAGAAACAGCTGACCACCTTCTGCGATCTGCCGGTTTCATAGACAGCAACCTCACTGTGTTGGAAGAAGAATTCCATAAGATGCTGATGGAAACGGATGTGTAAAGCATTCGAATAAAGAAGAGCCAAACGGTAACGCCTTGTCTTACTCCAATCCGACAAGACTTTCCTGTCGTAACTGTTTTCTTTCTTGTTCATGCTGACATGTTAAGCAGAGTGGTTCTGAAATATCCTCTCCAGTACGTGCATCTGTGGAAGGATGTAGAAAATTGGGGAAGCTCATGATTGATCTTTGATGCAAGAAGCGATAGAACACCAGTTTCAGCCGACATGACCTTACGAAAGGTCAGTGGTGTGACATTAAGCTGCACCTTGGAGCTCTCTTTTGTAAGGTTAGTACTATAATCACGCTAACAAATGATCCAACTTCTACAAGCGAAAGAAGCCAAGAGAGAGAGAGAGAGAGAGAGAGAGAGAGATCCTAGAAGACCAACGGCTGGCAGCTGACTTGAGGCCCCTCTGAGAATGTATCTATTGATGCTTCAAACTCGCTTAGCAGGAGACAATATCAAACCATTGTTATGGAATTGTACAATTAAAAAAAGAAAGCAATTAGCGAGGCTGAGCTCTCAGCTTAAAAGAGTGGAGTGACGTCGCTTAGTACTCGTGGTCATGTAAGCAGACAGAAAACTATTACAAAATTAGAAACGCTTATATTCAACAATATCTTGGTAATATCTTGGTCTAGAAAAACCCAGGTGAGAAGGCACATTACCCTGTTACTCCTACGCCATATAAACCCTTACCTAATCAACGAGGAAATCAAAGCTCTATTTCTATCAACCGTGATTCATCACTACTATCCTCATTAGATTCTTTTGTTTTCCTTCCTGAGTATCAATGTAGTTTATTAAGTTGGACGAAAACAGCGCTTATTCTCATACAGCTGTGTATTACACAACTCAAATGGTTGTACTTTTACTCTGACACAGCATAACAAATTAATTTTCCTTATACGTTAAACGAGAGTAGACTAGTACCAATTCTTTGAAATTATACAAAATGGAAAATACCATTACCGATCTTTAAATGAATGATCAACTTCCCCTATTGGACTTCTATAAATCTACCATCCACTTTGTATGCAGTATTGTTGCCACACCTGAACAGGTTTCCAGCCATTTTATCTTGATGTACTTGATCGTGTTCAGAGACGTATTTGTAGCTCTATAGGTTCAAATCTTGCTGCTGCTTTTCAGCCTTTATCTCATTGACGGAGCGTGGCTTGTCTTAATCTTTTCTGTAGGTGTTATCATGGGAAGTTCTATGACGAGCTTTTCTGACAGCTCAGTTTCTTGCATTTAGTGTGACTTGTTTCTCCCAACGTCTTCATCCTCCTGTATTTGCTGTTCCTTGTAATTAGTCATTCCATATTGTAGTTTTTCTGCTCGGACAACAAGATTGTCGAGCATTTTGGGTTCTGAGTGATTTCTTCGTCATATGACTTTATTGTTTTCAAGTCTAAGGTCAACTCTTATCTCTTGATCTGTCCTTCTTTTCTCCGCTTTCTTTATTTCTTCTCTTTCTGTCATTTCACAGTTCTATACACTTAGTGGGATTATGCCATGTATGGTTGTTAACCATTAAAACATTATTCGCTTCGAATTCAAAGGACTTATTAGATCAACCTCCAAGGGTTGGGGTAAACATGTCCATCCCAATTCGCCGTTTGGTACCGTCACTGTTCATGACACCACATCGACCCTTGAAACACGAATCGCGCGGTGCTATACTCTCCTTGTACACCCACTGAAGGTGGCTATACAACAAAACACGAAGCAGGACAATGTAAATGAAAAAGATAGGAGTAGTGGTATAGTTCCAATACGAAAGCACCACTTCTATCGCCAATAGCGATATTTATTTTATGGTAGAATAAATCCATAGTATTTTTATTTGTTTCTTTGCAAAGATTATTGGTTTAAGTGTCGACTGTCCTTTCCCCACACATCACAACCAACACAAAAAGGGCTTTGAAGGAATATTTGGGGAAAGTTTCATTTTTCAGTCCGGGGATTGTTTTTTGTTTCCCTTCTGTTACTTGCCTCATTCTGACTTGTCTCCAAGAGAGTCGTTTTTTGTAGTCAAAAAAGATCCTGTGAAAGCAGAAATGGCGGAGCAAGGATCAACAAAACGTCGTATTGCGTCTTATTTAAAACAGAACTTTTATACCGAGGAGGGAAAGAGGCGGCTGAAAAAAGTATTAAGTAGTATATGTGATGCTAATGAAGGTTTTGACGACGAAGACTCGCATTGTTGCCTTTGTATAATAGCAGGTGGTGAGAACCCCGAGGAGTACATACGACATCTAAAGACTTATAATAGTTCTCCAATATGTGGATTGGTTTGGAATGCAAATTTCGTTGCATATCGTTGTAGAGACTGTGCCATATCACCTTCTATGTCATTATGTGCAGATTGTTTTCAATGCGGAAACCATGAAGGTCACGATTTCAATATGTTCAGGAGTCATGCAGGGGGAGCTTGCGATTGTGGGGACGGAAGTGTCATCAAGAGCCAAGGGTAATCATAATGCATAATAAGATATAACAAACATTTCTTATGACAGGATACCATTTTTACATATTAGGAGCCAAGGGTTTTATTTATCAGGGCTTCCTTGTCAGATTAATATTCCCCAAACATCGGAAAGCTGATTTCTCATGGGTAGATTTTACCTTAATATGTTTACAATATGTTTACCTATCGTTTATGAAAAAATATTTTCAATATTTTAATTTTATTTTTCACTGCTATTTAATTATATTCTTCATTTCGATGGTATTTATCATTTTTTATTTTCAATGTTATTTTCGTCAAAAGACAAGCTGGTGGTATCACCAGATTGTCTTTTGAGAAACTACGTAATATTTTTACTTTAAGTTTCTTGTTTTAAGCAGTCATTGGACCAATTTGATGAATGCATAGATCAAGAAACTTAAGTTTCAAACATTACACAGTTCTACTTGTTTGCTTTACCATATGTTACCCTTGCTTTGTTGTGTAGAAAGAGCACTCTATGAAAAAAATATAGATAATCCCTCAAGAGACGTCCTTTAAGGCACCTGTACTCTGGGCCCAACAAATGCACACACAAACACACACACACACACACACACATATATATATATATATATATATATATATATATATATATATATATATATATATTCTTTTGAAACAGACTTTAGTTACATTGGTGTGCTATGTGTTACATTAATTTTATCAGAATGTTTGCAGATTTATTATTGTTTGTAGCTTGAAATGGTATACCTTTTTGAAATCATAACATTTTTGCTTCTTTTGTAACCAAAGATGTTATATCTTTATTACCTCCATTAACATTAAAATAGCAAGCAAGATGTTCACAACCAGTGTTGGTAGTGGCAATTACCTGCTTCTTTCTACAAAATGCTACCAAGAACATGTACCACATTTGGCCACTGACAATCATATACCAGGTGCATTGGGTGTTCGTGTGGTATCAAAACAAGGTCCATTAAAACTGCTTTCACTGAAATTTTAACTACCATAGCTGTTTGCAACCTCTTCTATCTAGATAAGTGCTGGTTGCTGCTTTGTGAGCAAGGGTACTGATACAGATTGCAGAAAAAGTTAAAAAAATGAAACAGACAAGAGAAACTAGAAGCATTGTAAGAGGGAATAGAACAGGTGGGAAGAGATATGAAAGTGCTTCATAGTCATAATGTTTGAAGGTATGACAAAAGCTGGTTGTGCCACTTAAGAGGTAATTTGGAAATTTTGATCTTCGACCATAGCCACTGGGGAGCATGGGAGTGCCCCCAGATTGTGCCAGGGTAAACTCCACTTTTTGTCACATGTTATTGGCTTTAAGTTATTTTGTCCCTCAACTCTGTCAAGCTAAGCTGTTTATGGTGCACATTTGGTTTACAGCCTTCTTTATGTTCCTCTCCACTTTCATGCTCCTTTTGAATGATTTAAAGCTACTTAATCAGGCAGCAAGTAATGCTTGATACCAGGTGGAGGAGTCATAGAGATTTTGCACAACTTTATTTTGAGAAAAGCAATTTTACACCTCATAATACTTCCAAAACTGTTCTAGAAAAAATCTAGCAAAAATCAGTTTTGTCTTGCAAGCACATTAAAGTATATTTGTGATTCATCATAGTGAATAATTAAATTGATCATAGCATGATAATAGATATACATAGGAAAGACAAATTTTATACCATGGATACCAGTTTGAGAGTTTACGAGGGGGAAGCAATGGAGAGCTGTAGATGTTTGTTTCAATAAAATGATTTTTCCACAAGGATATATTTTTTTACTTAGTTTCAGTGAATCTTTCTTAATGGGCTGTTTTTTTCTGGTATGGCCTCAGAACTTTGTGACTTGCATATTGTCATTTCCATTAGCTCATACTCCAAAAACTTGTTTGTTTCATTGGTTCATCCTATTGTAAAAGTCAATCATTTTTGGCAATATCATGTTGAAACTCTTTTGTTGGTTGAGAGCCATACAAAGCAAAATATTAATGAGTGTTTGGAACTGTGAAGAAAAGGCAGAGAAAAATGGTTATCATTTGTTTATTTGAAAATATATTTTGCAATCACAATTAAAAGGGCAGTACATTGAGATTCCAGAAATCTGTAGGTTAAGAGAACCAAGCCCCTGAAAAGCCTTTGCAGCCAATGTTGGATTTATAATAAAAAAATCCTGAATCCCATCAGTTTATGAAGAAAACTCAAGTTAAGTAACACCATTGTCATTTAGAGAAAACAATTCAGCTTTGATTGACAAACTTGCTCAGAATAATTAGATTTAGCATCAGAAATCTCTCATTTGTAGGTATTGTTAGCCCATTGGAAAGAGGCCCCAGATTCATTAGCTCCACATCCTGGAAAATGAACATAGAATTGGTTGTGATAAGCAATAGCAGAAGAACAATAAGCATTGAACCATGGAGGAGAGTAAGTTTTAACTTTGTTACCTATGAGAGGGTACAAATGTTTCAATATCAACTTGTAACCACTTTTTGAGTTTAGTGGTAACATTTGAAGCCAATTTGACAAAAACTGAATCCAAACACATATCTCTAAGAAATTGAAGAAGTCCATCCTAGTCAGTCTGACCCAATTTGAAAGTCAGTGATTGTGTGGCCTATCAACTAAATTTGAAAGAATTGTCTTAATATCTACAGTGATGATCAGAAGATAAAAAAAGAGGTAGATGAAAGTGTATATTGCTCAAGAACGGAAGTCAAAAAAAGATCTAAAGGACAAGGTTCTATGAACTCTGGATCAGGAAATCTTGTGAAAAAGTCAGGAGCCTTACAGTTCAAAGGCATGGGCAAGAGGAAAGTTGTAAGTAAGTTCTCCAAGCCTTGTCAGTCCTGTTAGAATGACTCAACCAGATCATGTGTAATCAATGCTGAAGTTGCCAAGGACAAAGTAGGCAGTATGGTGCTTGTCCAGAGACATATCAGTGAAGTCAGATACTGCCCCAATAACTGAGCAAGAATTGGAAAAAGTAGATTAGTACAAAATGAAATAGGTAATAAGTGGCTTGAAGAGAAGACAGCTTAATGTACACGAACAACTAATCTTCAGAATATAGTTCCTGTACTCTAACAACTAGAAGATCCTGCATATAACATAGATAGCAAGGCCATGAAGATGAGTTGTAATTTTGAAGTGGAAGCAAAGGTAAATAACCATCAACACAAAGATTTGTTTTACTAAAACTGTCATCAATGGTAGCTGGCACCCCTCCCATAATTGCTATCAGTGGGTGGAATGGAAGAATAAGGAAGTTTGGAGGCATTTTCTGATTTTTTTGTAGCCATCCCCTTTGGATTGATTCAGAATGCTTTAAAGATTTATTTGATATCTTGAAACTATTTTAATCATTTAGCTAAACCACATTTATAGGTACTAACTCTTTCATATAGATGTATATGTACATATATATTTATATACATATTTTTATAGTTCCATTAAAAACTATAATCTCTAAATTATAAAAATTTGGTTAATTTTCACATAAATCTCTCAGGATGTTGATTGAAAGGCTTTTTAGTAGCACCAATCTTGGTACATGTAAAACAGCAGCAGTAGTTGTATTAATAGACTATATTAATAGAATATAATTTGACCAAATAGAGCATGACTATTTCCAGCAACCATTTAAACTCCTCATGTAAACACCAGTCCTAAGTAAGGTACTTGATTTTTGTGGTCCTAGTCACTTTTACATATTTATTTTTAATAATGAGCCATTGGTGGTTCTTTTTGTGATCAATAAGATTTTCAACAAAGAATATACATTGGTATATGAAAAATCATGAAGGCCTCATAATATATGCTCTTGCCAATAATTTGTGTTGTGATTGAGGAGATATTACAGTCATAATGAAAAGGCCAACGTTTTTTTTGAAATCAGATGATGGCTCACCTGATGAATAAAAATAGGCAATATTTATTGCCAGAATATACTTCCCTCTTTTTCATGATCAAAAGGATTTCTTCTCAGAAAAATCCTGCTTTTGAATAATAATGCAATTACCACTGCAAGCCATCATTGACTGTTATTTAGGTTTTCCTTACAAAGTGCAATAGTACTAGGAGAAAAAGCTTCCATAAAAGAAAAATTTCAAAAATTTGAAAGAAGCCGTCTGATCTGACTGAAAATTCAGATCCAGTAGTACCATATCAGAAGTCTACACTCTTGGAAATTGAGTCCATCTTAGGTTGGAATTCTTTGCACCCTTGACCAGTGAAGGTCTGCTGGGTACTGGTGGTCATTTGGTTGGTTGAAATGAAACCATTACCTGATTAGAGTCCCTCAGCATGCTTACTAACTGAGTCCAATGATGATGGGGTGCTTAGTAAAGAGAGCAACAGCAGACAATGTCTGCCTTCCTTCATAAGAGAGTTGTGATTAGGTAATAGTACCACTGGTATTTTCATTTAGACACCTTCCGTAGTCTTCTCTTCTTCTCACAAGACTCCAGAGTAGGTGGGTGCCTATCAGTGAGGAAGCGTCAAGGATGACCATCTGCCACGGTTGAGGTAGAGCTCAGTCGCATTGACCTCTTGCCAGGTGGTGCCCTTCTCTGCAAGGTATTCAGACAGGTACTGGTGCCAGCGTTTTCATGGCCGGCCAATTGGTCTAGTGCCTTCAACTGCATAATTGAAGGCTAGAGACAAGTGGTGGTCTGAGGGTCTCCTCTTGATATGTCTGTACCATTGTATTTGAGTGTTCTTGATTTTCACGTCAATAGGCAATATGCTGATGTTCTTGCATAGATTGACATTTCTTTTTCTGTCCCATTTGGTCACTCTGTTGATCATCCTGACAACCTTCATATCCGCTGCTACAATTCTTCTCATGTTGTTCTTGTTGATTGTCCATGTTTCACAACCATATAGCAGGATAGGCCTGAGGATTCCTGAGTGAATGATCTGTTTTGCTTTTGTAGGAACTTCTTTGTCTTTGAGGAGGTGGTACAGCAGACCAACATTCTGCGAAAACTTCTTTATCCTTTTGTTGATCTCCACATCTATAAGTCCCATCTCTGAAATTGTGCTGCCTAGGTACTTGAAGGTAGATGATTTGCTTGATGGTGACATCGTTCAATGAAATGTTTGTTGTTATCTTTCACTTGCTGAGAACCACAATCTCTGTCTTTGACAAATTGAGTTTTAAACCATGTCGCTGGAAGCTATCAGCCCACAGTTCCAGGTGTTCTCTCAAATCCCTTTCACTTCTGTCCAGTTGCGCAATATCATCCGCATATGCCAGGACACTAGTCGTCGATTGGCCGTCAGCGACCTCTTTAACAACTAGGTCTAGGTACATTATGAAAAGCAAAGGTGATAAGATGCTTCCTTGGCGG
>RDPX01000024.1:4668232-4680336 GCA_003991215.1 Morbakka virulenta
TTTTAAACCATGTCGCTGGAAGCTATCAGCCCACAGTTCCAGGTGTTCTCTCAGATCCCTTTCACTTCTGTCCAGTTGCACGACCTCTTTAACAACTAGGTCTAGGCACATTATGAAAAGCAAAGGTGATAAGATGCTTCCTTGGCAGCCTCCAGAATTTGTCTCAAACCAGATGTTGTCTCCTACTCCTGATGGCACTGAGCTGATACTGGTGCTGTAAGTGCTGATGATTGCTCTCCTCAGGTGGTAGGGGATGTGGTAATCTTCAAACATTTTCCACAGACTCACTCTAGGTACACGGTCAAATGCTTTCTCCAGGTCTAGGAAAGCCATGAAGAGGGGTTGGTCATATTCCCAGTGCTTATCCATTATCCTTTTCAGTGTGAAGATCATGTCCCTTGTACTTCTTCCAGGATGAAAACCATGCTGCCATGGCCCAAGTTTATCCTCAGCAATCGCTCGTAGCTTCTTTTCTAGAATGGTTTCATTTAACTTTGCAATGAAATACCTCGGTAGTTTTGACATGCTTGGTGATCGCCCTTGTTCTTATAGATTGGGCAAATAATTGCTTTACCCCACTCCACTGGTGTCCTTCCCTCCTTGTAGGCCTTGTCAAGTAGCACTGTTACCCTAGTAGCTGAGATAGGCTCTGACAGCTTGTATATCTCATTTAGCATCGTGTCAGTTCCAGGTGCTTTGCCAGGCTTTGAGTGTTTGATTGCATATTACACTTCTTCAATGGTGATGCTCGCTTAAGAAATGTCGACCAACTCTCTTTCATCTGGCTCTGGTAGGTGGTACTCCGCCGCTTCATTAGGGCTGTTGAGCAGACCTGAGAAATATTCCTTCCATGTCTCATTTATCTCTTCTGGGTTCATGAGGATCTCGCCATTGGTAAAGCCCTTGATGTTGTAGGCCTTTTCAGATGTGCCTTTCCTGTAGTTTTTAGCCATATGGAAGATTAACTTTTTGTTCTTGAGAAGGTCTTCTTCTAAGTCATTGCGAATCTGCATCCATTTCCTTTCTTTTGCCTCCTTCTTGGCTGCTTTCGCGTGATTTCTTTTCACCTTATACTCCCTTCTGGTCTCTGGTGTTCTCTTCTTCATCCATAATCTAAAAGCAGTCATCTTGTCTTGCACAACCTTCTTCACATTTTCACCCAACCATGGTGTTTTCTTCTTTTTGCTTGTGCTACAATGTTTGAAGCCAAAGGAATCCTTTACAGCATCATGTATGTCATTCCTCAAAGTTTCCCACATTTCATTCAGGTCTTCTTCCTGTTCAGGTCTCTCTTCTTCCACTCTGTTTAGAGATCCACAAAACTTCAACAAAGTCTCATTATTTACATTTCCAATGTTGATCTTTTTCATCATCAGTAATCGGTGGTCAGATTCTAATACTACAGAGGGAATTGCCTTGACATCCTTAACAATTCAGAGACTCAAGCCAAGAAAAAGATCAATCAATGTTTTTCTGTTGTAATCCCCTAGTTCATTATTCCATCCATACCATGTGTACTTATGGCTTTCCTGGTGCTTGAAGAAGGTGTTGAACACTTTCATGTTGTTCCGGGAACAAAGATCCAAAATACTGTCTCCCTGTTCATTTCGATCACCAATACTAAAGTGGCCAATGGTCTGCTCATATCCCTCGCTGTCGCAGCCAATGTGGCCATTGAAGTCACCCATCAGAAAGACTTCCTCGTCGCTCCCGCTTCTATCGATCACAGATTGTAGTGTCTCAAAAAATTCATCCCTTTCTGGCTTGGGTCTCCCTTGCTGCGGTGCATAGACTTGTATTATGCATAGTTTCTGTGTCTTTATCCTCACACTAACTTTAACAATCCTGTTGCTTATGCTTTCATAGGAACTCACAAAAGGTCCAACTTTGTCACTCACTATCACTGCCACACCATGTTGTCCACTGGCCTTGCTGCTGCTGAAGCAGATGTTGTTGTTATGTAACACTGTCCTTGAGGAGATCTTANCCCTGTTCATTGCGATCACCAATACTAAAGTGGCCAATGGTCTGCTCATATCCCTCGCTGTCGCAGCCAATGTGGCCATTGAAGTCACCCATCAGAAAGACTTCCTCGTCGCTCCCGCTTCTATCGATCACAGATTGTAGTGTCTCAAAAAATTCATCCCTTTCTGGCTTGGGTCTCCCTTGCTGCGGTGCATAGACTTGTATTATGCATAGTTTCTGTGTCTTTATCCTCACACTAACTTTAACAATCCTGTTGCTTATGCTTTCATAGGAACTCACAAAAGGTCCAACTTTGTCACTCACTATCACTGCCACACCATGTTGTCCACTGGCCTTGCTGCTGCTGAAGCAGATGTTGTTGTTATGTAACACTGTCCTTGAGGAGATCTTATCCCTTGTTTCTGAAAGTACCTTCTGTA
Source organism: Morbakka virulenta (assembly GCA_003991215.1). Taxonomy (NCBI): domain Eukaryota; kingdom Metazoa; phylum Cnidaria; class Cubozoa; order Carybdeida; family Carukiidae; genus Morbakka; species Morbakka virulenta. The sequence goes on from RDPX01000024.1 coordinate 4,670,638, forward strand.
GTAGGGTTCCAAATTAAGGCAAAAGAGGTCCATCTTCCAATAAGACAGACAACCCTGCTAGATGCCAACTCAGTACTTCAAGCCTTTAGTAAATGGTTAGTTGATTAATTTGGATAAATTACCACCAAAATACTTGTGACCTTTTCTTGAGATTTTTGCAGACATGAATATTTATTTTCTAATAAATTTAACATGTTTCAAATATGTTTAGCATAAAATTGTTTAGAATAAACATGCAATTTTTATCCCATTAGAGAGTAATTATAAGGCAAAACAACATCAACTTCTCGATGTATAGCCCTGGGTCCCATTGGGGACTAAGATTGCCCCCAAATCAGTAGTTTTTTTTGCATCATGCCAAAGTACAATCATCTACCATGGACCAGGAGGCAGGATGTCACTGAAAGTTTAAATCTACCCCACAGTCATTTGCCACATGCTGCTTTATGGATGTAAGAGGTGGTCCATTAGAGGCCATGGCCAACAAATTTAGGTTGTGCAAAATGAGGATGCTGAGGTACTGTCTAGTCATCAGTCTGGAAGAAAATAAGAGAAATAAAGACATCAGGAAAGAGGTGGGAATGATACCAATCACAAACCTCATGAGAAGGAAGCAATTGAAATGGTTTGGGCATGTGAGGAGAAGGGAGGAGGACTCTGATCTTTTATATATATAAGATACTACAGATATTTAGTTAAAACCAATACCCATATGGAAATAAATTGTGTAGCTTAGCATGAAATAAATAGTATAGTGCATGCTATATAAATTGTTTTTGTAAATCAATTTGTAAATCAGTTTGATAGAAGTGATATGACACTTTTATTAGAATGGTAGCAAAATAGCTTTAAATATAACTACCTTGATAATGTTTACAACCCTAAAGATGTGTTGGTGACCCTATTGGCTTGCCTGTTGGAAAGTGTCAGGTTTTTCTCATGCTTATTTTTAAGGTTTTGCAAAAATCACAATCCTGCCAATCCCAAGACTGCAACAGCTGCTCCTGAAGATAAACTGTTTCTTCCAAGAGTGGTTCTACCATGCCTTGTATTTAAACTGTATCAATTCCTGAAGGAACTAAAGTTACATGGTAAAGTCAAATTTCTTGTTTTTTTTCACCAGTTTGTTATGTAGAATAAGAGAATTATACTTTTAAAGTACCTATTTACAGTGCTTGTAGATATTTGGACTGTTTGTGAATAAATACTTATTTGTGTGTATTTCAGATTTTCTACATTGTGCTTACAGTGAGTTTTTCATGAATTAATTATAGAGAAAGGTGCCAAAACACATTTTTTATTTTGGTTTTGACAGTTCTATTTTTTATGTTTCTCATGAGTGTTAAGTATCAATGACCATATGTATCCTAAGAAATACAAAGTTAAATTGCAAGAGACTTGAAAGTTTTTAATCATTTTTAATCAAAAACCAAAAGATGAGCTTTTTATGCATCACACAGACATAATTAAGTAGCTTGGTGTGCATAGCTTAAAATCACTTCAAATTCTTTATTTAGTTGTTGAAAATGTTTAATCCTTGCAATGACATGTACCTTACAAAAATTTGCAGTGTATACACACAGATGCATCATCATCAGATCTATTCACCTGTCAACAGTGTGACTTATTAAGATATGATAATAGTCTTTTTACAAGTATTTAATGTTCTGTCTTGCTGTTTTACTCACTAACAGTTTCCATCTGTGCTACCAAGAATCCACAGTAGTACTAAGAAGACATGATTATTCAATATTATCATAAATAATTCTTACTGCTTCAATGATAGTGAATTTATGCATACCTGTAACTTTCTTGTTATCTGCTTGACAATCAATAAACATCCTCTCACTTTGAGTTTCCAGAAAGGGAGTTTGTGTGACATCTTTAGTGGTGGTTTGGAGGTAGCTCAGACAAATCAGGTCAGTTGTGCCCCTTCTAAGAGATGGATTATTGGTTTTATTTTGAAAAATTTCAATGTTTTGTTAGTACCAGGTTATTAAATAATTGAAAGCTAATATTTTATTTTTCATAGTTGAAGCAACTGGTTAAAGTGACATAATTGTTAAGTTGTTTTTATTTTAAGTGAAGCAAACAAACAATTTAGATAGGAGCATAAGTTGTATTCTAGGAACTTTTTTATGTCATATTTTAAGCGATAATTCATTTTCTTTTTGTAGATTCAAGTGATTATCAAAGAGTATTTTTGTACATGGAAACCTTGTGTTCTCTTTTAAATGATGTAGCAAGAGTTGATTGCCTTCGCAATATTTTGATTGACAGTATGCTGTCTAAAATATCCAACAACGAATTTTGCAATTTTGAATCTCACAGTAGTGATAAAGATAGCTCACAACCAAATTCTTCTGATGTGGGTGGTATTGCTGCAGCAATAAAAAATAGTGTAGACACTGACTTAAACTTGGAGCAACAACCTGTTACAGATAAAGCTGATTATTTATTTTGTGTAGACTCCAAAACCAGTTCAGATTCTTTGAATGCTGAACAGGATATGATATTTTTACACTATTTTGTAGACACACTTGTACTTTTGGAATTTCCAGAACCTCTTACAACTTTTCTACTGCACCTTTTACCTGACCAGAAATATAAGGTAAGTTAAGATTTTACAAAAGTCAAGCATGAAGAATAAACTTTTTGTTCCAATGTTTATTTGTATCAGATAAGATATTTAGAATAACAACTTTGGAAATTTTTTTTATATTAAAACATCAACTTGGTTAGAACATAACCTCAGCACTACTGTATCAGTATTTGCTTTATGAATTAATATATTTAGATTTAAACTTTTATACTAACCAAGTCAGTAATTAGTATTTGGCATAATATTCTTTGTATTAATTATTTTTGCAAAACTTGCCATGACCCAGTGGTGTTGGGGTCACCAATCTTTAAACAAGAATGATAATATTCATTGGTGCACAGCTCTGAAAATAAACATCTTTACATGTTTCATTAGAATAGAAGAGCAATAGTATAGAATATCATTTATATAATGTGATATGTGAACTAGTAGGACTTCTAATATTACAGAAACTTTTGAATCTGACGAACAAAAGCGACATAGGGCTTTATTGTGATGACGGCCTAGTGATTTTACACAATTCTAACAGCCCATCCACTGATAGGATGAGAAAAGATATTATCCAGATCTTTAAAGGTATCAATCTGCAAATAGAAATAGCCACTGGACTCCGTTCTGTCAACTTCCTCGATATAACTATGGACCTACCTACCAACTCATTTTGTCTGTACAAGAAACCCAATGACTGCCTCCTCTATGTAAATAAACCTTCAAACCATCCTAAACAGATCCTTAATCAACTACTGAAATCGATTCCCAACAGACTTGCACAGAACTAATCAAATGAAGCAATTTTAACAAATCAAAACTGCCTATGAGGATGCATTGAAAAAAAAGTGGATACCATGATACCAAGTTGAATTACAATCTAGACCCGGCACATACCAGAAGGAGAAATAGGTCAAGAAACATCATATGGGTTAATCCACCATTTAGCCAAAATGTGTCTATCAACTTCACACGCAGATTTCTGAACCTAATTGATAAAGATTTTCCTCCATCAAGCCTTCTACAAAAGCTTTTCAATCACAACAACACGAAAGTGAGCTACAGCTGCACTGATAATGTTGGGAAAATCATTAGCTCCCACAATAAAAAGGTAGAACTGCCTAATCCATCAGCGAAGTTACCATGTAACTGTAAGAAAAAAGATGAATGCCCTTTGGACGGTGGCTGTAGAGAAAAATCAGTCACATATAAATGCAAAGTTAGTGTGCTGGAAGGCAAGAAGAATGTTTATATTGGGTTGACCGAAAAAGATTTCAAGTCAAGATATAATGAACATAAGCAATCACTAAGAAATGTGAAGTACAGAAACAGTACAACCCTTTCATCGTACATATGGGACCTGAAAGAAAAGAACATCACCCCCACCATGAAATGGTTGGTAATAACTCACGCGCAACCCCATTCAGACAAATCCAAAAACTGTAACCTTTGTTTGCTGGAAAAGTTTGAGAACCTTAATTATACTAACAAAGAGGAACTGTTGAACAAGCATAGTGAACTCATTGCAAAATCTTCTTCTTTCTTCTTCCTTCTTCTTTTCCTTCAGTCTTCTTTCACATCAAGTTGGGTAGAGTGGTTGGCACTTCTTCTTTCACATGCTCCTATTGCTTGCATCATCTTCCTCAATGCCAACTGTTTTCCTATCAATCTGCACTCTGCCACTCCATCTCAGCTTCTGGCTCCCTCTACTTCTTTTTCCAACTAATTGCTGATGGTTCACTTGCTTCACAATACTTTCCTCCTCTCTCCTCATTAGTTTTACAAACCAGTGAAGTCTAGCTGCATTAGCCTTTCTCCCCACTTCGACTACTTTGGCACATCCTCTCAAATCTGCACTTGTTCTGTGCTCCCACAGAAAAACTCCAGTCATCCATCGCACCATCCTCAACTCAGTGGTTTCCAGCGTACTTTCTTGTGCTTTCTTCAATGACCAGGTTTCAGCTCCATAAAGCATAACAGGTCTGATGCCTATCTTAAAGAAATAGCTCTTGAGATGGAGTGGCACCTTTTTGTCTCAGACAACTGCACTACTCTCACACCATTACCTCCAGGCACACCCAATTCTTCCCTTGACTTCTTCCTCGCAATCTCCTTTCTTTTCATTGATGAAACCTAAGTACTTGAACTTATCCATTTCCTTTATCTCCTCTCCATGGATATCAACTATCTCAGGGGCTTCGATAACTTGCCTACTTGATGACATTTCGCCCGTCTTCTTTGCATTCACTTATAGGCCCTTCTCCAGAGCTTTTTGCCACTCACCCATTCTCTTCTGCAGCTCCCTTTCATCTTTGGCTGTAATGGCTAAATCGTCAGCAAAAAGGAGTACCTGTGGAGTACCTCTGCATATTTCCTCCGAGATTGTGTCCATGTTGATGATAAACAGCAGCAAGCTCAATGCTGATCCTTGATGCAATCCTACCCTGACCTTCAAAGAAGATGTCTCTCCGGCACTCGCTCTTCTCCGGCACTGCTCTCACGAGCTTTTCATTGACCCCTCTTTTTCAGAGGCACCAATAGACCAATTCCCTAAGGACTCTATCATAAGCCTTTTCCAGGACCACAAAATCCATATAGAGACTCCTGTTGCCCACTAGAGCCTTCTTTTGCAGCTGCCTGAGGATAAAGATTGCGTCAACTGTGCCTTCTTCCATGAATGCAAACTGCATGTTGTTTATCTCAACTACCCTTCTTAATCTCTTGTCCAGGATCTTCTCACACAGCTTAATTACATGTTCCAGCAGCTTTATTCCCCTGTAGTTCGTGCAGTTCAAATTGTCTCCCTTTTGCTTGTAGATAGGGATCAACAAGCTTTTGGCCCAGTCATTCGGAATCATTTCTTCATCCCATATCTCTCGCAGCACCTCTGTCAGCCATGTCACACCTTACCCCCTAAGGCAACCAGCATCTCACTTGAAACACCTGATATACCAAGCGCTTTGCCTCCTTTCATGCTTTTCAATGTACTTCTCACTTCCTCTTTGGTTATCTGGTATTCTGGTCCTTAAACTGGGTGTACCTCTTCTCTGCTCTCCTTCCATCTCGTTTCACGTGCACATAGAATATCTATTTTCCTTCTTTTTATGACATCCGCAATCTCCCTTGATTTACCTGTCATTGATACAACATTCCAGGTTCCTACTCTAATCCTTGAGTTTGTCCCTTGCTTCTTTAGCCGCAGTCGGGATATGTTCTGCGGTACCCCTCGCTGATTTGTCACAACATGCAGGGGCCCATGTTGTACGTCGCTTACAGAGAACGCCCTAGCCATGCACGAGGATGAAATGCCGAGATTCATGTTTATTTAATACCCAACTTTTAAACTCGGCTGGCAAGGCCTGACAGCAACACCTGTATAGGGAGTGTGTGTCCTCCACTATTTAACCCATAGCTGGAGAGCATTTAATGTTAGAGTTACCCTCTCCTAGGCCGATTGCATTCCAAGGCTAATGAGCTCTGCCTGCCCGTAATTGCACATCACTGACCGGTGACCTTAGAAGAAGTTCCTACGCCCAACGTGCAAATACCTACTCAGACAGGATAACCAAGGAAAAAAGAGCTCCGTGACCGTCTGAGGGGTGGCTGACCGGGTGGTACACCTTGCCAAAGGATGACCTAGGGACTATGCAGTGCAGGGCTGTCCAAAACCCTGAAGCTCGAACTGGTCCGCATACCCATAAATAACTCATTGCAAAATGTAGACACTTAAATAAATTCCTGTTAGCTAATTATAAATCAAAGAACTAGGTTTGATAAAATAATTTTAAAATCTTTTAATTACTGCATATTCAATTATACCAATTATGTCGATCCCATGAGGGTAATTTGAAATCTTTTGTAATTTGTTCTAGTTATAACTAGATACACTAGAGAAATATGTTAATTTTGTTTACCCATATCAATAGATAGATAGATGTAACTGGTGGGCATTATAATTTTTTGACTCACATGATCTTGTTCAGTTGGTGACTTAGCTAACTGTATTTCTTATTTCACCAGAAACTGACATTTTCTCAACCTCTTCCATACACCTTTTTCTCCTTTCTTTTCTTCTTTTTCACCTCAATAATTTCACCAAACCTTTAAGCACTGTCACAATAATTATTATAATAACTATGATCATAATAATGATAATAATAATAATAATAATAATAAATGTCCTGGGTATTGACATTAAACTGCATCCGGTCGTGGAGTTTCGACGTGGGCGAATGAGGTTACCCTTTGCCACAACTGCCTCCAGGTCACCCTTGGGCAGGGTGTAGTACCTGTTAGCCCTCCCCGAGACCATGAAGTACCGGGTTGACGTCTGGCGGGGTTAAGTCTGTCGATCCGCGTGGACTAGAAATACCAGGTTGTGACTGGCGCGGTGTATCCAGCTCCCTATATCAAATGGAAACCAGAAGTAAAAAGAAATTATGCTGCATCGCCCGTCGCGCAGATCAACAAGGGGCGCGTGCCTCAGTTAGTGACCAGGCTGAGGATTTCGAAAAATTTGCTACTAGGTCTACCTCTTCCCCAAACAATGGTCAGCACGGTCACCAGAAAGGGAGAAATCCCACCCCTGGCCCTGCTGGCTCACCACCAAAGAAAATTTCAAAGCCAAACAGAAAAAAATGGACCAGGGAAGAGTACAAGGAAGTTATGTATTGTTTCTATTACACATTTGAAAAACCTCAAACAAACAACACTGAGGACACTTTTATTACATGGTGCTCACGTAACAGTGAGAGTGACAAAATGGAAGGCTTGGNAAACCAGAAGTAAAAAGAAACTATGCGGCATCGCCCGGCGCGCAGATCAACAAGGGGCGCGTGCCTCAGTTAGTGACCAGGCTGAGGATTTCGAAAAATTTGCTACTAGGTCTACCTCTTCCCCAAACAATGGTCAGCACGGTCACCAGAAAGGGAGAAATCCCACCCCTGGCCCTGCTGGCTCACCACCAAAGAAAATTTCAAAGCCAAACAGAAAAAAATGGACCAGGGAAGAGTACAAGGAAGTTATGTATTGTTTATATTACACATTTGAAAAACCTCAAACAAACAACACTGAGGACACTTTTATTACATGGTGCTCACGTAACAGTGAGAGTGACAAAATGGAAGGCTTGGACGCAAACAGTTTAGCAAACGTAAGAAGATATGTTATGCGCAGCAAGAAATTGACAGATGTTGAAATTGCACAAATTAAGGAAACTGTTTTACGTGATACTCGAGAAAATGCCCCGGAAGAGGAAGGTGTGGAGGTTTAGGAATGTGTTGTGAATGTAGATTCTGATGAAGATGTTTTTAAACAAGGTTTGGAGAATGATGAAGAACGGAAACGGGAGTTGAACCATGATGAAATGATCGAGATGACAACGGAAATCTTAGAGGAATTGTCTATTGTCCAGCACACAGACATTAAGGATCGAGAGTCTTTATTGAAAATCCGTCATACCAAGAAATACAGAAATATCATGGATGTTGGTAATGCAGCCCAAAAACAACTTTGTAACGAAATAGACCCAAATTTGACTGAACTGAATGAGTTAATATATGCTACAGGAAAAGTGCTCCAGAAAAAGTGTGGTGTTAAACCTAAACGAAAGAAAAATAATGCACGAAAGGCAAGTAAATCTAAATGGCAAGTAAAAATTGATAAAGAAATTGGGAATCTTAGAAAAGAAATCTCTTTGCTAAAAGAACTTCAAAAGGATAAAGAAATAAGATCTGGTAAGGCTAGAAAGGTATTGCGAAGGTATAAAATCGAAAGGAAAGAGCAAGTACCAGCCATTAAGGAAGAACTAAAGCAAAAACTACAAGTTAAGGCTCAGCGAGTGCGAAGGTACGTTAAACGGAATAAATTCTACAGACAAAATAAAATCTTTGAGACGGAAAAAAAAAAAGTTTTACAGAGAAATAGGAAAGGCAGACATAAGTGTAAATGAAATACCGTCAGAAGAACAAGTACGAGAATTCTAAGAAAATATTTAGGGAAAAGAGAAAGGGCATAACGAAAACTCTGAATGGTTGAATAATTTCGAAAACAATACAAATGATATCCCTGAACGGGAATGGGAAGACATACAAGTTGACGAAGTACGGAGAGCTCTTAAGAAAGCTCACAAGTGGAAACCGCCAGGAATTGATCAAATCCCGAACTTCTGGCTTGACACCCTTCAGTCAACACATGAAAAACTAGCACTAAACTTCAACAAACTGATGACAGACCCAACAACAACACCCAAATGGTTTTGCCTAGGTACTACATATCTCCTCCCAAAAAATAACGAAACAGCAAACCCAAAGAACTACCGCCCAATTACCTGCCTGTCGACCTCTTACAAACTCTTGACCTCAATTCTCACTGAAAGAACTTATTCACACATGGAAGATCACAATATATTCCCAATTGAACAGAAAGGTTGTCGGAAAGGATCGTATGGTTGCAAGGACCAATTGCTAATTAATAAAATGATACTAGAAACCTGAATACTGCGTGGATAGATTACAAAAGACTTTTGATAGTGTTCCTCATTCCTGGATCCTACGTTGTCTAAAAATTTTCAAAGTTCCCCCCGTACTAATTAACTTTCTTAGAAATTCTATGATGCTATGGGAAACTAACCTTACCCTCTATCACTCTAATGGAATTTTGACTGCTAATGGGATGCCCATAAGGTGTGGAATTTTCCAGGGTGACTCTCTCTCCCCGCTTTTATTCTGCATGGCACTTATACCATGGCACTCTCTCAAATTTTGAGCGATACAGGATATGGATACAAAATCGGTAATAAGAAAAAAAATCATCTATTTTACATGGATGACCTGAAGTTATATGCCTGTAATGATGGTGAGCTGGAAGGACTGTTGAAAACAGTAAAGGCATTTGGCGATGATATTGGTATGGAATTTGGTTTGGATAAGTGCGCTAAAGCTACTTTTAAGCGTGGACAGTTGGAAAGTACAGACAACATTGTGTTAGATGATGAGTCAGTAATCAAGGAATTAGAACAGGAGGAAACATATAAGTATTTAGGCGTTAATGAAGGAGATGGCATACAGCATTCCAAGATGAAAGAAAAAATCAGAAAAGAATGTCTACGT
>RDPX01000240.1:0-12911 GCA_003991215.1 Morbakka virulenta
TGGTAGTAAAAGAATTAAATCATTAACTATAGACACTGCAAAAGCAATGCTTGGGATTTATACGACTGATCCCCTTGAAAAAATGTTTTCAAAGTTACGTCAAGGTTCAGGTGGGACATATTTTATAACTGTACAACAAGTTTTGGAGAAAGTGAGAATTCAAAAAGCTAAGCTATTTTTGCAACTTGATATCGATGTTAATAACTTAGCTAATGCTGAACACATTTGTGATAAATGCTCCTATTTACCTGATGATAACTGTTCAGAAATAATTGAAAACATACATATGATGGAAGAATCACTACCTCATGATCTAAAAATGAGTACAGTACGATTCAAGAGATTCGCCCTAAAAACCCCGGCCACATTACTTCACTCGGCTACAGCGTCTCTGCCCAATAGTGGGCACATGATATTGCCGATGGTGTGGGCTCCTCTAAGTCAGCAAAGTTGCAATTTGGGGCGTCTGGGCATTGCAGGAGGTGGTCCATAGCCCGTGTGGTATTACAGCTGCAGGTGTCAGATGTTGATAATCTCATTCGTTTCATGACAGATTTGCATATACCAGAACCAGTACGTAGCCGGTTTAGACTGCGCCTCGTCCAGCCAAGATCGTGGCCAGTAGCAAGTTGTTCTTTGGGAACTACACCTCTGCTCTCAAAAGCTGTTGAGTTTCGTGATTCATACCATTCTGCCTTCCACATGGTTTCTCTTTGAGATTGAGAAGATGAGAAATTTTCATCTGGTATAGACAGGAAGCTATGTCTTGACTTCAGTCGAGTTAAAGGTGGACCATGGTTATGCAACGGGTGACGCTCATCGGTGATTTGTATCAATCGTTCCCGATTAGAGGCGGATGTCCTCACATGTGGTGGGGCTATGCCTGACAGAGCATACAGAGTATGGACTGGTGTGGATGGTATTGTCCCTGTAATTATTCTCCAAGTGTTATTGAGTGAAATATCCACTTGCTTAGCGTGTGTTGACCTTCCCCAGGTGGAGCATGCATACTCGCCGATTGAAAACATAAGGCAATAGCAGTGGTGCGCAGTGTTGATAGGTTGGCTCCCCACTTGGAGGTTGCCAACTTGGGCAACAGATTATTCCTTGTGGCAATCTTTGCCTTAACATTAGAGCAGTGTGATTTGAAAGAGAGTGTTCGATCCAGAGTGACACTCGAATACTTTGGATGTGGATGGTGCTCCAGTGGTTGTTGTTTCCATGACTTCAATTATAGAACAAAAGTTTGAATGGAGCTTGTCGGATTTTTGGTAAAAGTTTACAAACAAGTTTAAAAAATGGGGGTGGAAGTGGTTTTTCGATTTTTCTGAATTCTTTTACTTATTATTTTCAAGATTTATAAAATAATGGCACACACAACGCAATGGCTTACCACAAGGAAGTGTTTTATTACCTCTTCTCTTTAACACCTACACAAATGACTTAACCACTACCAAGTGAATGCAGCCGTTTTATCTATGCAGATGACACCTGTATAACAACTCAACAGCAGTCCTTCACTAAGATCGAAAACACCCTCGAGAACGCCCTGAACCAGCTTACTGCTTATTACGAGTCCAACGACTTGAAGCCAAACCCAGCTAAAACCCAAGTTTGTGCTTTTCACCTGAAGAATCAAGAGGCAAAACGAACTCTCAATATTACACTGGTAGTGGTTCTTTAAGCACACTTGTCTAGGCATCACGACTGAGTAAATACAACGATGCTTGATATTTCTACTATTTGCTCAACTCATTAACAAGTCTTGCATGGTCAAAATAATTGTACAAATGCCTACTTTTGATATTCTACTTGACCGTTGATGGAGCGCTTATTATTCTTGGGGTACGGAAATGCCCACAAAGATTACATTTTGAACCATGAAGGAATTGTTCGCGAACTGCAATGGTCACAACAAAAAGTAGGGTTTTTGACACAACCTGATGTTGCTCACAGGGATGAAATTGGGTCTGTATTCACAGGGCACCAAGTAAGTTGCAACTGGGTTTCCACCAGTTTCCGTCCCATGCGTTTTCTTAATTAGATACCTCATGAACAAGTCATATGTTGTAGTCCAAAAGCGGTCTTGGGATAGCTTTGTTAAGAGGGCATTTCTGGCGTAAAATCGCCCTGTTGGCGTTTATGGCGTTTTTATCTTCTATGCATTTGCAACATGCTAAGTCAAGACCATTCCCAGGTAACAGCTACCTGCGAGTGGTAACAGGTTGAATAAAAGACAATTAAGGATGAGTATGAGACTTAAAAACATTTGAGATTGTATTGGAGAGGAAAATCACTGTTTAAGGTAATTTCAGAGTCGAGAAGTGCGAGGTGAGAAGTTGCTGCACAATGTTTTGCAAGATTCACTATGAACTGATTAGCGGTGGATGCAAGTGCAGTGGATCGCTTGGAACTTATCAAAAATGAAACTACAGAAGTAAGCCCCGCTGAACAATCACCATAAACTAATTATGGAAAAGAGGTGATCCAATCACGTTTTGACGATGGGAGAGATACTAATTTGGAAGATAGATTATGGCCAATACTGTTACAGATGCGATCCAACACCGAAACACCCGGTAGAAGCACATCGGGAGGTGTAAGAGCAGTATTCGATGCAAGGGTGCATATTTGTCCTGAAGAGATACCGTATAGTTTCTGAAGAGAGACAAGTCCTGGAAATATGAGTACCTTCTTTGCAGCCAGCTTAGCAATGGGTTTGGTGTGAATCCTCCATGAGAAGCCATGACAGAAAACAACTTCAAGGTCGTGTAAAAAGTAGTTCTAGGGTAAACCATTCATCAGGGCAGGTTGCAAGAAGGCATGTCTGAAGTGATGAATAGAGATAAATTTAGTTGTCACATTTAAACGTTGCAAGCCACTTATCACTATATTTACCAACAGACAGTGAACCTCAAGACCAGGAGCCACCTCATCTTTATCAACAGTTGCAGATTTGCCATTGTTCACTACATGCCCTAAAGACAAAATCACGATAGGCACTTCAAAAAACACAAAGGAAAACATGACTGGAAGATACACCTTGAAATTGGCTTTGACAAAAGAAAAAATACTAGCTAAGTAGAGAACGTTTGGAGAACCATGACTATGATACCATCAGGTCCACTTGCATTTAATGGATCCAGCCCCGACCTGATGGCAACAACCTTAGTTGGGGTCATAAAAACAGCTGTGTAAGAACTTATAAATTTTCAGGGACCTCCTGAAACCCCACCCCCTCCACACACAGTGATAGAGAAATGGATACTGATGTCATTAAGAATAGAGTATGAATTAAACAGCTCATCAAAGAGCTCAGATCTATATTTCATACTGCCAAGGCCTGAGGACCATTGAAAAAATGGAGGAATAGAGACTTTGTTGTTGCTTCCAACACTTATGATGATTCACCAGCAGTCACTTGAGCCAGCTTGTTCATAGCCTAATGTAACATTACAAACAACAGCTTTGTAGTTTTGGTACGTAATATCACCCAGATACTGGTGGGAGTATTTTTAATGCAGTCTTGAACAGGAAGAAAATATTGGTCAAAAGGCTGTCTGAAAAGAAGCCACAAAAACTGCCCCAATCACCAATGTCTAACTGAATAAGTGGGTTAGGCTTAAGACGCTTGAGCTGCAAAACACATGGGCGTCACGCCAACTAAAACAACAACACCATTAAATTTACCAAGTAGGTATCCTTGCAAAGGCTTAAAATATCACGGTTTGAGGTTAAGAAAGTTGGTTAACTTTAAACGTGGATGCGAGTTGTAAAGTCACAGCTAAGTGATTCCAGAAGGAAAGGCCAGTACCTAATGCTCCATCTCAATGGAAAACTTATGACATTATTTACCAAGTACAATCGAATTTTCTAGAGATTACATATTTTTTCCATATTATTGGTCTACAGTAGTGCAATCAACAAACTCTAGTTCAAACCTATACCATATATTGGATAAAGGCACTTGTTGTGGGCATCAACTACCCTTTTAAAAAATGATGCAAGTGGAGAAGATCTGTTTCCCTCTAATCCTGAGGCGCCCCAGCTAAGAATGCTGCGAGTCAAATTAATAGCTAACAAAATTACCAATTCTGTGAAGCCATCAAGTGAATAGTGTGATTTTATCATTTGTATTCTTTTGCTATCATTTTTTTGGTAATTATCAGAAAGTAGTCTTACTTTGGTTCCTTTTTTCTCTCTATTTGGACATTTTAGTCGTTGCTAAAGCGGAGTCTGTTTCTTTCCTTGGAAAAGTAGTCTTAAAATGGAAGGATCTTCATTACAATAGGGTGGCGAATTGATTCATTTTGTGATAAGAATCAAGATACTTGCAGTATAGCTATCATCTTAGTTTTTATTTATCTATGCTATAACAGGTCCGCACTGTTGGAGGTCTCTTGTGTCTATGCAGTAAATCGTGCCATGCTTTGATTGCTATCACATACGTTGCACCTGATTGATTAAAATGTCATTGAACCCCCCTGACATCTGTATAACAGTTATAACTTTATTTGTAGTTTGTTAATTGTGAGTTTGTTGCGTTTTACTGAAGATACCAGAATCGAGTCTCATATTTTTGTCGTGTACAATAATTATGGATTTATCATTGCGTATAATCTGACTGCTGCGGCGGGCACAACACGCACAGGTTATCTGTCATCGCGTTAAAATATAACGTACCATTGCTGGGTAAACTATGGATAAAGAAAAGCAGGGTGTTAGATTTAAAAGAAAGAAATAATAATCAAAACTTCCTGCGAAGAAGCAAGGTCCAAGAAGCACCAAAAAATAATAGCACCTTTTCAATGCCAAATACAGTATCAGAAGCCTTTCCAGCAAAGCCCAGGCTACAAACCCTGCAGCATGAAATTGAAAACTTTTAAAACCAAAACTTCTACTTCTACGAATGCAAGAAACCAAAAGCAAGGTGGATTTAGATTTCCTCTCAACAAACACCCATAAAATAGAATTGAAAATCTAACAGATATGCATCCATGAAATACTTCCGGCTCTGCAAAATGTCCATTTTATAGGCATACTTCCCTAAACCTTTGTCACTGCAAGACGAGCTAGAGGGCTTGACCTACGATTATGAAAGGATGAAGTGCAGCAAAACGTAATCATCGTCAGTAGTAACGTTAACATGATAGAACGACTAGACAAAGTCAGCTTCTGCATCAACCATGAAAGGAAGGAATGCGTTGTCACCTTTTCCCCCACAAAACCTCAATACTATAAAACATCTTTATAGAAAGTCAAACAACCGGAAGTTGATACAAAAAATGAATTTTGAAGATGTTAACGGAATACAGTACAGTCAAGTACGAGGGGCCGGAAACTCTTATAGAAATTAACTCCCTTGCCAAACTCGTTATATGTGGTGATAACAGAACTCTTTAGGGTGTTGTTAATACTATTCATCTAAGACTAAAGGGTTTTTTTCCGATAAGTCTCAATTATTCGACATAAATTCGGCCTGACAAATTGATGTTTACCCTAAGCAAAGGTTCTGACGAAGAAGACCTCAACAACAATGTTATAATCCAATGATCTAAAATACCACATAATTCACCCATTAGTCCAATCTATTCACAGCTACCAACTAACATGTTCACAGATGAATTACGAATTGTCAGACAACACAAGGAATCTGATGAAACGATGAAAGTCAACATCAGATAATGAGACGTAAGATGCAACAGAACTCTCAAACGTGATTGAAACAATAAAGAGAAGACAAAAGAAGGAAAAGGAGCTAAATAACAGCCCATTTGTAAATGAAGGTAAACGATTCGAAACCCCCGAAGTTGAGGTCCATTAAAGCTGGGTTTTTTAAGAGTGGTAGCCTCTTTAAAGAGGTCGTGCGAAATTTTGCATCAGTGGAATTTCCTCGAGGGAGATGAAATATTCAGAAAAGCTAATTTGTCTACAGCTGTTCTTGCTTTATTTTTGACTGAGCTGTTTATATGACAAATTGACCAATAGCGCGGGTTCAAAAATAAAAAGGTTGCTTTTAATAAATTATGGTAATTGTTTGCACTAATGATATTATAGTGCAATGCATTGCACTTAATTCTCTCTTTTTGACTGTTTGATGTTCTAATCCTAGCACCACATTGCATTGAAATTCTCTCTTTTAAGGTTAATACTTCAGGTTACTAGCGTATTGTTTATCCAATAGAAATGAGTTTGTAGATACACTTCAAAAGTTGTTTTTCTTAACGTTGTAAGTTGTCTTACAGTTTCCCGGTAAACAGAGTAATTTGCGTCTTCCATGCTTTTCATTTACTTTTACTTTATATATATATATATATATATATACGCTCCCTTATATATATATATATATATATATATATTACGCTCCCTTACGAAAGTTTGGTTGAGCACTCTATCTGAGATGGGAACCTGTCGTTTGCGTAATGCGGAGCTCACTGCGCATGCGTAGTTTGAGCACTCTGACAGGANGACAGGAGCCCACAATAACTTCTGAAGCGGTGTTTGCTCCGGCATCATGTGCTGAGGGTTATGTCTCGGAAACTCTGTGCTGCACTGATGAACCCACAAAGGGCGAAACAGTACTGTCTGTAGATTGAGTATATATATGTGTGTGTTTGTGTGTTTGTGTGTGTGTTTGTGTGTTTGTGTGTGTGTGCATGTGTAGCTCTATTTTCAAATTTATTCTTTCGTTGCTTTCATCGTATTTCTTTGGAGTGGTTAATAGTTGATTTGTTTTAACGCTGCAAAACGATATTTCATTGTTGCAGTTAGCTTTAAATGTTGTTGCCTACCACGGGGTTATAAGCACTAATTAGATGATCAATTATTTGTTTATTCAGTTGTGTTTGGTTTTGGCAATGGCAGCACTTCATTTTAGTTTAGTATTCGATTAAGTGCTTGAATTCAATTTTTACCTAATGGTTACGACGTAACGTTAAGAGTTATATTTACTTGCAGATAACGTTCATGACGTTGCGTGTACAAGGCTAAATTACTGTGAATCATTTACCGTCCGACTTTGTCGGTATCATCCCTAAAGACACCGAAAAATCGGTCTGTGCTTTACATATAGGGTCTTTTGCACCCATATGTAAAGGCACTGACAAGCAAAACAAAAGAAAAGACAACATTGTGTTTAAAACTTGTTTTCGCATCCTCAAAGATAAAGCTGGGCTAACAATGGACAGTTTTAATACAGTTATCAATAACAAGGCAAATGAGACAATTGGCTATAGAACGAATGTTGTTTGAATCGATACTATGTCCATAGAAAGATGAAGAACATTGTGGACAACAAGCTGATAAAGACGGAACGCCTAGATACCAAGTCACCTGGGCTGAAGGAAAAGGATTACAACCAAAATATAGAGAAAAGGACAGGGCGAAATTCATAAAAATTGTTAAGAAAACTGAGGGAGGTGCAGACATGACGTAAGCTGTATGCATGATCATCAAGAAAATACGGAAGTTTGAAGATGTAATAATGACGCGCAAATTAAAGGTCCCCATGAAGAATAAAGATCTTACACAACTTTTAGTTGTGGAAAACCAATTACTTTGCCGAGTCTAATAACTTTGCTCCCATTTTTCTAGAAAATAAAAAACATGGGCATAGGCAAAATCCAAAGTAGATTTCGAAAAAATATCCCGCTATTCAATTCTTTAACGCGATAAGTCGATAACTAGATAAACCTGATCAATTCAAACAACGTTTGCACGGGTTTTCAATGAAGGTTAGAGAATTGAATACACCGCCACTGCCTCCACCACTACAAAAATCTCAACTTAATGGTTTAAGATGTACTCGAAAAAATTTACTGAGTATAGGGGCGCACAAAAAATGTCTGCTACAAATTGACAGAAAAATTACATTAATGTAAATGGTGAAGATGCATAAATAAGGACTGGAAACTAATTAAACCCTATAAGGACTGGAAACTAATTAAACCGTGAATACTTAATAAATGACTTACAAATAATACAAAATAGAGAAAGGCATAGAAGAAAAACAAAATTTACCTAGTTTTATCTCATGTTAACACCTCCATCCCCAGATCACACAATTTACACAAAATGGATTTACAAAGCACATAACCAATCGATGTAAAATTCAATATACATTTAACCACATGTAGACAAAATTAATGGAAGTACAAGTTCACTTTTGATTGACTGAGTAAATGTACTTTCATGGAGTGAACGATGCTCTTTATTAAAATACAAAACCATACCATCAATGAAAATGTTCTAAACAAATAGTCTAAAAAGAACTCAATAAAATGCCTATATGTTAATCAGTTCATAAAAGTTCATGGGCTAAAATTTCTTCAAGTGTTAACTATTTTCAGCTTCAACATTCGATGGTTCTGTAAAATTTGTATTATCATTTGACTGTTTCAAATTGCTAGTTCTTTCAATGTTTGATGAAGTTTCGCATGTTGTATCTAAATCATCTGAAGCTATTTCTTTATTATCATTTTTTGGTATTTCAAATGATTTTACGCTTAAAGTTTCCGTAACATTATCAGTACTCCAAATGTTGTTTTCTCTTAATTCTGCATCACCTCCTTTATTTTCCAAAGAGGATTTTTCCAAAGAGGCTGTTTCATCTTGATCAGATTTTCTTGGACTGCTTTCTGAATTCTCTGAACTTCGTGACTCATCACTTTTTTCAATCAATTTGCTATCAGTTTCTTCCTTTGATTCTTCTTCCTTTTCTTCGTCCTCTGAGGAACCATAAATTTCAGGGTACTCTTGAAAGCACTCTTGCATACCTTTGAACTGTGGAATGCAATCAGACCCTTTTGGCTCTGCCTCACTGTAATGAAAACATGAAAAAGCAGCCCTAAACTGCTCTCCACATGGTCCATCAGCCATACCCTGGAGGCAAGGGCAATCCCAATTGATATCCCCATTTGGTTTAATCAAGCCATATTCTCCTTCTTCATCTACAGTTGGTTTTTGTTCTTCATGTTCCTCTTTTGAAACAAAAATTACTGTATCCTTCCCTAAAGTAAGTCAGCAAAAGATAAAAAGATCAAAATAGGATTTGTTAGGAACTAAACAGCATACAAAAACAGTAACAACACAGCAAGACTAATCGAAGTACAGTAATCTGTTAGCTTTGTATTTCTCATTCTTTAGTTCATTTTGACTGTATTAATAAGTCCACATATGTTCTATCGATACATTCCCCTTTAATTCTCTCTTAACAAGCCTCATCCAAAAAACAAAATGTAATGAAAACATATCCTGTTGTAAATAATATTGTTACTTTTCAATTGGTATTCCTGCTGATGAATGTGTGAACTTCGTGAAGGACAAAATAAACAGTTGGCAGTAGATTTAACCACTGATCTTTTGAACAGCATGGACGGAAATGTACTCCGTGATCATTTAGTTATCCTTAGTCATATCAAAATTCCACCCCAATTATTACCTACAATTGACAGTGCTGGTAATACACAACCAATAAGATTCAAGTAGAGATGCATTCATTACAATATTTGAGTACTCCTGAGTCTGGAAAAAACCTGAAAAGCTTGGGATACTTTGTGTTGATTGTGACATTGGATTTCAAAATTTTTGACCATTTCTCACCTTCTTCTTGTCTTGTTTTGCCTTGTTAGACCCTTCCTGATTTACTTCTGTAGCTGCTCATATATAATAAACTAATAACTAAAAAACAAACTTGCCAGTTGTTAATGACCATACTATCCTCCATTGTGATAACCATATTGGTCATTGTCTTGCTAAAGAATGGGATGTCAACAAAGACAGACTTTTATTTCATCTTCGATTGGGAGATCTAGCAGACGACATAGTTGAGGAATGAATGTTGCCACAAGTATCATTGTTGGCTGGCAGCAGTTACAGTTATTCAGTATATGGTGTTGTGCTTGAGACTTTATGTAGCATAGTGGGCAAATGTCTTCATATAAAACATTCCGGGTTTTAAAGTTTTTTTCACTTTGGAAGGGCAAATCAGTGCTCCACGAAGAAATGAGAAAAATGTTTTTGGGAAGTTTGATGGTTAAACTGAGTCATGAGTTTTCCAATGACTTGGTACAGAAATTTTATTAAGTCATTGTTTATGTAGAGTCTAAAATTTATTTCAGTTGGCATCTTTATTGGCTGTTTTGGTTAGGATTATGGCTTCCTCGGCTTCCCAACAAAGACATCGTCTTGACGTTCTTGTTTGTTTCAATATACAATACCCTCATCTCAGTGTCTTTTGAAGTCCTTAACATTGATTCATAACTAGCTTTGGTTTGAGCATAGACATTCGATGACAAACTAAAGCTTAAACCCAGCTTATTATACGAAAACCTGATGAGAGATATTTGCTACTGGGGCCAGTCATGTTCAGTCATTGTCGAACAAACCTGGTGATCAAACTGTTACAGTTTTGTTTTCTCCAGTTCGAAATGATTCATATAGTGGCAATAACCAATGAAACTTCTTCCATTTGCTGTTTTCCCTGTCGTCAGGAGTCAGCAGCACGTAGTTGTTGGCGCCAACGAACTCTGTCCATTGCATCTCCTTCCGTCAGTCCTCTGCTCTCCATGTCCCGTTTCAGGATGTCCCTCCACCTCAGCCTCTTGCCTTCCAACCGATCGCCTCCCTCTAACTGGTTCTCGCTGTACCCTCTGGACTGCACAACTTTCATCTCTTCTTGCTACATGCCCAAACCACCTGAACCTTGCTTCCTTCAACTTGATGCTAATGCATGTTATTCCTGCCATTTTCCTTACTTCGTCGTTTGTGCACCTTTCCCGCAACGACACTCCAAGAATCCACTGCAGCATCCTCATTTCCGTCCGCATAAGCATTTGCTCAAGTTTCCCCTCCGTACACCAGCACTGGTCTGATCATCGTTCTATATACCTTTACTTTCACCCGTCGGGGGATTCTTTTATCGCAGACTATGCCCTTCACTAATATTAATACTAATATGAATAATATTAATACTAATATTAATAATGTTAATACTAATATTAATAATATTAATATTAATACCTTCAACCAATGAAACTGGCTGTAAGTTAAATCATTGATGCAGCATACGTCTATTTATTGTCTTCAAATATCAAAGCAAATAATTAAAAACAACAGCGTGAATGGGGCTGGAACTTCAAGTGATGGTTCCTCGTCTGGCAGGTGTACTCTGGTACAGCAGCGGGGGCCCAGTCAACATCCTATGACTGCTACAATGGGATGGAATAATGAGTTAAACATTGATGTTTTGGAGTGTTATTTTTCAAATAGAAGGATAGATGAACAGGGAAGACCTATTCAAGGATATAGAATACGTATGCACAACATTTGGAAAGAAAGGCGAGAGCTTAACGTAAGGAGACAAATACTGTGTGATCAAGCATGAATGATTAGATTAAATGGTTGGCATTCAGATCTTGTAATAGGGGAGATTAAATGATGATATTGATAACATTAAAAATGGTAAAGGCTGCAGGTAACAGTATTGACTTTATAAAGCAATCCACGAAGAACTGGAATGTCAATTTAACCTCTACTAGTGAGTTTCTCAGTAATGTAAACATTAAGAGGTATTTTCAAAGGGGGCACATTGCCCCCCTTTGAAAGGAATGGGATGGGACAATCTAAACTGATAGTTGAAACCTGAAGACTACAAGAAGAGAGAAAAAGACCAGAATCTGAATTGGAAATGGCTAATGTTGTGTGATTTTAAAGGGTCTACCGAGGCATTAATATGTAGTGCCCAAGAGCAAGCTATAAGAACGAATAGCATCGAGCATTTCATTGATAAGACTAGAGAATCACCTTTTTGCAGGATGTGTGATGAGAGAAATGAAACTGTTTACCATTTGATTGGTGAGTGCATTGGCAAGAATGAACTATCTAAAGTACCAAAATAACATTTGCAAATATATACACTGGAAATTTAGTAAAAAGTTTCATCTAGAAGCGGCCACAAAATGGTCTGAACACGAACCCCAGTGAGTGGTGGAGAATGACTCATGTAACGTAATGTGGGATTTTGTAATACAATGTGATAGAACAGTAATTGCAAGAAAACCAGACATCGTTGTAATAGATAAGAGTAAAAAACAGACAAAAATTATAGATGTTGCAATACCTGGAGATGCGAGGGTACTAGAAAAAGAACAGGAGAAAGTTGATAAGTACAGACCTCTAAGAGATGAAATTGCTCAAGTGTGGTAAATGAAAAAGGTTGAAACTATCCCTGTGATTGTGGGTGTGTTGGGAACTGTCCCACAAAACTCTGAAAGCCATGTTAAGCAAACAGGAATAAGACGAATGTTGAGCATGCTCAAAAACAGCACTGTTATGTGCAGCCCAAATCTTACAATTGGCCCTAGGGTATTAAAGCTACAAATGAATGGCTTGTGATTCCTTAGATGGCAGATAGCTACCCAGTTCACATCAATAAGAATTGAAGCAATTGAGAACTCAAGCTTTGTGAGAAAAAATATCAAACATCACAATAATAACCTAATCAGACAGGATAGGAGGGACAAACAGTTCTAGAAAACGACAAAGTGAAACCTGTTTGAGGCTTTGAGTTCCACTTCTAAAGAATGAAGACTGCAAGGAGACCAGATTAAATCTTTGAAAAAAAGAAGGCAAACAAATCTGGATACAAACATGGGCTGCCCCCAACAACAAACCTTAGACACAAATAGGGTAGATAAACTGACAAAATACCAACAGTTGGCATTCGAGATATTGAGATGAGATGAGATGAGATAAGATGAGAGAGAGAGAGAGAGAGAGAGAGAGAGAGAGAGAGAGAGAGAGAGAGAAAGAGAAAGAGAAGAGAGAGAGAGAGATAGCGAAACCAAGACAACACAAAACCACATATGCACCAAAACACAACAGACACCACACCACACCACACACACAACAAC
>RDPX01000240.1:12936-31177 GCA_003991215.1 Morbakka virulenta
AAAAAAGAACGAAAAGGAAACAAAAAAAAGAGAGCTGAAAAAAAAAATGAGAAAAGAAAAAAAAAAAAGAAAAAGAAAAGAAAAAAAGAAAAAAAAGAAAGAAAAAAATAAGAAGAAAAAAAAAGAGAGAAAAAAAAAAAAAAAAAAAAATAAAAGAAGAGAAAAAAAAAAGAAAAAAGAAAAAGAAAAAGAAAAGGAGAAGAGAGAAAGGGAAAGGAGGAGAGGGGAAAAGAGAGAGAGAGAGAGAGAGAGAGAGAGAGAGAGAGAGAGAGAGAGAGAGAAAGAGAGTGTGTGTTATAACATGGGAAAATTAGGTTTCCCTTTGCTACAACTACCCCCACTCTTGCACAAGGTTTAGTGCCTGTCAACTCCCCCCCACCACCACCACCCTGGAAAGACTAAGACATACCAGATTTGCATCTGGTGGAGACTAGTCTATTTCATGGGTGAAGGATTTCTTTAGACTTCATTGACAACTTTCAGTGATGTCACAATAAAAATACTAATTGGCAGTGACTGAAAATGCAATTCATATCTGATATGATGTAACAAATGTCTTCGATTGAGATTTAAAATAACAGCATAAATGGGACTGGATCTAGTTGTGGTGAAGGTGTTTTACTTGAAGGGTGTCCCATGGTAATGCATTGTTGTCCCAGTACTCAACAAGCTATTGCTTGAAGAAAGTGGGCAACAAAAGTTGAGTGTGTAATGAAGTCCCATTATATGACTGATATGGACAAGAGGGTACTGGGGATGAATGAACAATATATCGAGAACTGAATGATCTTTTCAAGCTACTAAACAGATGAAAGTTAATCTGGTAAAGAGTAAAGATTGTCTGTCAATGTTACAATTTGAAGTCATTAAAGGAGATCTAACAAACCTGAATGATGATTGAAACAGAAGCAGTTCAAGTGAAGTAGCAAATAAAGCAATTAAGCAAGTATTGGGGGAAGAACATATGTCAGGAGGAGAAAGGGAAGTCACTCAGGAGGTGGCAACTTTTCCTATCCTGATAAGTAAGAGGAAAACCAGAAGGAAATGTTGGGAAGAGAACCTTGAGACACCAGTGGGTTTAAGAAAAGTTAACAGAGTGAAAGTGAAAGAGAAAGTGGTTGTTGATAAAGTATTGTAGCAAGCTGAGATGGGTAACATCACAGATACCAATAAGTCAATCAAAGTTGGCATGCCAGTGATGCAAGAGCTGCCAGGAGTAAAGCATCCACCCACAAATGAAAAGAAACATGTACCCTATAGGAAAAGAAGAATAAAAAACTATATCAATAGCCTTACAAATGTAAGTCAATTACAGAGAAGAGAAAGGCATCATTTGGTCAAGGAGGATATTGTCAAAAAATTGTTACAAAAGCTCTTTTGGGAAACATTATTAGGTTAATCAGAAAAAGAAAAATCAATGGTAATAACAATGTAGAAAATATTCCTGCAGATGCATAAATGATAAAAGAGTACTGTAGCAACATCCAGGAAACAAGAACAGGCAAATGTAATTTTTTTTGCGATGCTCTGAAGAAATGCATAGCAATAATAGGTAACTGGAAAGCACCTGGATCACAAAATATACAGGGCTACTGAGTTAATATTTTTAAAGTTTACAAGAATGACTAGCTGTACAACTGATGACATGCTTGGAACACGGAAAAGCACTGGTCTGGATGACAAAGTAATGTAGTATTGATTATGAAAGACCCTCAAAGAGGAAGCCAAGTCAGCAATTACAGCCCTACAACATGTCTACCACTGTTATAAAAACTCTTCACAGGACTCTTGTCATGTGAGATCTACATGTATTTTTAATCACAGCAGTTGTTACCATGGAAACAAAAAAGGGTGCAGCAGGAATAGCAAAGGTCAAAGGATCAAATGATCAAATGCCAGTTGACAAAATGGTTACAAGAAATTGCAAGAGACAGGCAACTTCATTGAGCATCATTTTTCTAGAATATCAGAAAGCTTATGACATAATTTCTCATTCATGGGTTGTCAAGTGTTTGGAAACTATATATTATTGCCAATAGCATAATACCTACTACAAAAACAGCATGAAACAATGGAATACTGAGCTAACATCTGGAAATGAAAAATTATGGAGATTTATATCAAGAGGAATCTTTCAAGGGGGAGCTTGTCACCACTGCTGTTTGTTATGTACATTATCCCATTATCTACCCTGTTGAGAAAAGAGAATGCTGGATATGATATTGGTAATAACTGGGGTAAAATAATTCATCTGCTGTTTATGGATGCTTTGAAGCTATATGCTGGAAACAAGAAAGTTGCAGATGCACATCATTTGTATGGAACTTGTAATCAGCAAGTGTGCATCCAACACATGCTAGCATGTAAAACGGACATTAAACCGAATATGATGATGATGATGATGATGATGATAATGATGATGTGCACAAATAATGCAGTAGAGGAAATCCAAACCATGTAAATTGGTGTTGGTGTCACTTGAGGGCAATATGCAATTAACCCATAAGAGCTTAATTCCCCAAGCCAATTATATTTTATTAAATAACTATTTAATTAGTGTATAAACATGGGACTGAGTTTCTGGGTAATTTTTACACCATATTGACAATGTTTTCATGCATGGTATTTTGTATCAAACAAAAGCTCATAAAATAAAATATAAAGTCAGTATTTACCAAAAACACAGTGTAGATGAAATCGATATGATAACTGGTTAAAAGTCAGTAACCTGTTGTCTTATAAAAGGTGAGTTAGCAATTTATTTCAACATATTTACACCATCCATACATAAGGATGGGCCATTTTCTTTAATAAGAAACCCCTCTCAATCTCCTCATTTCTTTGTATCTTTATTTCATCACAAGTCAAGGCAATAAAGTTGATAAGTTGCTGTCAAAACATTTCTTTCAACAAATTAGCATGTGGTTCTGTGATTAAATATTACAAAGCATGCCAAAACAAACATTTAAGAATTGCACACCAAACAAATGAGCAGAAAATGTGCTCCCACCAATGACCATGTTGTACAAAAACATTTCAAAGGTCACTAAAAAAAATGTCTGTGCAAATTATAGTCCATGTTTTGTTCTGTGTAAAAATTAAACATTGGTACTATACGTCTACTGCTCCCTTTTCAGGATTATTATCTTAGGTGGCACTCCTTTCATTCTGTTCAAATTTCAAGCCATATTAAAACTAATAGTTAAATGGGACCATGGGCATAACCATAAAAATTATCCCAGTTTTCAATACCTCAAACTTATTGATATAAAAACTGTCCATATTGTAATGAAAATATTTCAAAAAATGCCCAATGTTAACAATTATCCACATTCTACTTTTCAAAACTACAATGGAGTTACTATTCCACCTTATGATGGATACTAAGTTCTGATTGGTGCAATTATCTTGAACCTTGACAACACAAATTTTTGGAAAAGGAAAAGTTATCAGGAACAGGAACAAATTGTGATAAAAAGGAAGTAAATCTAAGCTTCATCTACTGAAGAAATTAATTGCAAAGAAAGCAAGAACAGGGTCCAAAGGTTGATACACCACTCAAACTTGCTGTAATACTTGGTCCATACAAAGATGCCTAAACAGATTTGTGTAAGCTAGTGTGCATGTGCCACCCTACCAGTCAACTTTGCATTATGTGAGAGAAGTATCTTTTGTTAAAGCAGCTGAAGACATACTAGGGTAACAGTAGTGGTGGTGAAGACATAAGTAGTCTTGTGGTTTTAAGCATCACTTCAGGAAAAGCAAAACTTTGGTACAAGGTCATTATTATTTTTATATTTGCTGTCAACCACAATCACAACACTTGTTTCTCTTTTTTTTCAGTGCAAGTATGTTGTTGCATGAACATTAAATTGTATAACAACTTCATGTTGTCCACTATCACTCTGAACCTTCCTCTACCTGACAAAATTTTTCCAGTTTTTCAATCATCTGTTCATTCAACTTGGAGATCATGCCAACGCCACTTTTTGTTATGGTTTGTCTGACAAAATTGAGTTATGTTTCCTTTGGACTTCCTGGAGGGTTTCTTACAGGTGGAATAAATTCCTTCTTAGCATTCCTTGCTGGTGTATCACTTCCAGCATATCCATTGAACAATTTACTTGGAAGGCAGATAAATTTGCTTTTGAAAATTCTTTCCACCTTGTTTATAGGATGTTGATGCAAGACCATGTCATCAGTTTATATCATTTTCTGTACCTAGTAGGCTTCCCAGGACCTTACACTTTTTCCAGTTTTCATCTCAATCTTCTGATATCTGGAATTCTTTGTTTTTTGGGGTTGTTCATGATAAGATAATTTTCCTTTAGTATTTTTTAAGACATCTTTTTGCTTGGTTGGTTTCTGGATACCAGGTTCTTATAAAGTTTATGCTGAAATTGGTTTCTCTATTTATTAACCAATCCAGTTCTAAGCACAAGATGGCATTAGTGTCTTACTTCTCAATATGCTTCAGAACTGTTTTAATTGATTTTGCCAAATGCAAGATGAACAAGCCAGCTGACAAACAATCCCCTTGACAGGTTCCAACGTTTCTATGGATATTTTATCCTAATTTGTCACCACATCTTACACTTATAATAACCTCATTTACCAAAATGTTCATCATGTACATTGCTATTGTTCAGTACTTCACTGCCCTGTTAATCAATCAAAACCTATCGATATATTGAGCATAAGGATAAATACGGTACGGTCACTGGTGAAGTAGTGAAGTTCCCTCAGTGATAATAAATTATCACTGGGGGGGACTAGGGGGAAATCTGACACTGCCTACAAATAATCACACATGTATCAATAACTAAACCATACAGAAATATAAACAAACAGGTTGTGTCATTCCTAAGGGTGGTTTGCGGTGTCCCCAATTATTATTGCCCAGCTTCCTTAGCCCTCACCGGCAATATTCCAAGCTGTTCGCACGGTATGTACAATAAAAAAATATTTAAATTAAATAACTAAAAACAGTTGGGAGTAAAGAACTCAAAATACTTTGTCATGTCCAATGTCCTATGTTTTCAGGTAGCCTGGGTCAGGCTTAATTAATAACGATGAAAATTTCTTAAAACTTGTATAGAATTGTATTACTTTATCAGCAAGCATCAAAACTATTGGGATAAAATGTGAACCCTCTGCTATTAGAGCTAAACAATACGAGGCCCGGGTCTACCGGTTTGACTGCGCTCGAATGCAAACTTGGCGCAAATACGGTGGTGGAAAAAATTATTTGGCAAATCAAAACATTGAGATTTATCAAATTATCTATTTTTCCATACCTTCTTGTTTTATGTCGGGCATCCTGACAAAATGCAACCAGCTGATTGTTGAACAAAAGTTGCTTAGAACAACTTGATAATCATTCTTGGATGCAATTCACACATGGAAATGGGAAATGATGTAACCAACATTTTGCTGTTGAATTAATCTCATCTTCAAAGTGAGGCTAGTTATTGTTGTACATTTCCTAAAGATATTCGAAAGAAAACTAAGGTACATACAAAAATGAGGATTATCAACGCATATGTTACACCCATATATATGTACAACAGTGAGCTCTGGACTCTCACAAAAAAGAAGGAAAATGATATTGATGTCACACAGAGAAAGATCCTGAGAAGGGCTCTGGGCATATGCTGGCCAAAGAAAATATCAAACAAGAAGTTATATAAAATCACCAAACAAAGAGCATGGTCTGAGATCATAAAAGAAAGAAGGCTGAAATGGACTGGACATCTCCTTCGTCTGGAACCAGAAACACCAGCAAAACAGGCTTTGCATGAGGCGGTGAGAAAGGTCAAAAGACCAAAAGGAAGACCAATAAAAACATGGACAAAACAAATGGAGGAAGATATCAAGTGGCTTAATATAGAACTAAATGGTGATGGAAAAATCAGTAAAAGTGGTGAAGGTGTTTTGACAAATGAAAACATTGAAAAACTAACAGAAATAGCCAGTAACAGAAAACATTGGCAATCCCTGATTAGGCGCGCCATGTCGCAACCATCTACACCAGATGGCGTGAGCGACNACCTTGGATTGTTATAAAAAGTAAACATCCGTAGCAAAATGAGTTGATTCAAAACATTGCTTTAACCAATTCATGAATATGGAGAAAGGGAACACAAAGTAAAGGCACAGTGCATTTTGTTAAGAAACAAGTATTGACTGTGAAACTTTACCAGTATGGCTTTTATTTTATGTTCAAATCACTTTCAGTAAATGTACCAAAGCCTTATATCATTATTTCCAACTCATAGGCAATATCAACAAGATATATATATATATATATATATATATATATATATATATTGTCAGTGCGGATGGATTGAAATTTATGAGATTCATGATGGTGATAAGCTGAAGAATTGACGACCGTTGATGCCTGTTCAGCTTCTGTACCTCTGAAAGAATGTCAAAAAAACCATTCCAATCGTTCACTGACCATCACCGTACTGAATAAACCGACTTGAACTGGCAAGATGTGGATATTTAACTCGTCATAAATACTCCCAATATACTTGATTTCATCTTCCAGAGCTTCAATCTCTTCATTTCTGTCTGTGTTGGTGCCCTGTCATTTCATGACGTTGGCGATCATGGCTTTCCAACTTTTTCTGTCATTTGTGGCTTTCAGCAGTTCTACTTCTGTAATCTCTTCATTTAGCGAACAAATTAAACATGTTTTCGACCGCTGATACACTTTGAAGCTGGGTTGATTGAAACTGTCTCCTATGTGTGAGATGAGGAAATCCAAAGCTTCGAAACACACCCTATCTTACTGACCTTTGGGTGTGACTGAATGCTCACTAACTGCCTTATCTCCTTCATAACAATTTGCTCCATTCTCCTTTCGTTTCAAAGTTGATTAGGCAACTTTATTAATCTTATCTTTCTTTTTCAGCACATTTTCATTGTACAAATTGAAACTGTCGTCTGAACGAATTCGTTTCAGCGTTTCGACTGTTTGTTGAGCGAGTTGTTGCCCAGTCACCGCTGACATCTTTTTGCTTTGTAGCGTACCTGACAAGTTATCTGTATAGGTAAATAAAGGTTCTCCCAGGACAGTTGCAAAAAAGTAATCGAAGGTCTTCATTTGGGCTACAAATCCTAATATTCTTAACTTTTCATCAGCGCTGACCCTTCTTTGCTCAAGGCCTTTTTTCCGTATTTGCATTAAAGATCGATTAGTTTTTGGCAATACGTCTGAAGCACGTCGCTCCAGCGTGTTGCACTAAATTTGGTCAGCCCTGGGTTGTACTTGTTTCCAGTTTCTTCTTCATCCTGTTCCATATTTCCTTTCACAGCACCAAGAAGATTTTTGTGCTTTGGAGGGAATTTGTGCTTTGGATCAGTTGAACAGTTTCTCGTGAGATGTCCATTAAGCTTGTAAGTAACTTGGACTCTTTTGTGATGTCTTGCACGCTCAAGCTCAAAAAATGACAGTGGCAATGCGTAGAAAATGGTCTCTGTTTGATGCTCTGTATTCTAGTTGCAACATCAGGTTTTTTACCAGGCATGCTGCTTGCCATGTCCCAGCGCTGTCTACATTCTTTCAATGACAGCTGTAATCTAATCAGAGTGTCCTTCCAACACTTTCAGTTGTTTCAGAAGCAATATTGGGTCCTTGATAATAACCGAGGAAATCTTCATATGAATTTAGTTGGTAATCAATCCACCTTAGGGAAATTGAAACTTGTTCCATATTTGCAGTATCTGTATAATCATCATAAAAGCACGAATAGTGGCAAAAAAGAGATTATTATTGGCAAAATTATTGGGGTCTCTAGCCCTCTAGTCCCCCAGTTCCACTGCCCGTGCGAAGTACCTGTGGTCAGGTACGGTATATAAGTCCACAATGTGAACAAAGGATAAATAACAAAAAAAGTATATAACTCGGCTCAGTTTTAATCTTGAGTCTCGGAAATTCAGGATAGTCAACACTGTGGTACTTCCGTTCAAAGGTCATTGAAAGAAAGTCATATTGAGAATTATGGTCCATAACAACTCAGTGCATTGGTCTCAAAAAGGATTTTTGTATGAATAAAACCTATAGATACATGCTTTTCTATAAAGAAACTGTCTCCAGGTTATAATTTACTAAATTTCTTTTAATATCTATCGATTTTTTATTCTTAATTGTTCTTTTATTTTAAAGAAAAACTACAAATGTCCTTTGCGAACAAGTTATCAATATTACAAAGCCTCGAGAAAAAACCCGACGTAGTTTTATAATAAATAAAAGGTAAATGTAAATACTTGATAAGATTTAAAGAGAAATGAATTTATTTTCATATAGTTTATTTTTGGTTCCTTTGGCATCTCAATAACCTAAAATTTTGTCTCTTTGATTAAAAGTTGGGCAGTTACGACAACAGTGTGTGAAATTGTTTTGCTGGCATGCGTGATTCACATGAGTCATTTCAAAGAGAGTTCAATTTTATCATTAATCGAACCTCTCTTTAAGTTTACGGCTTGACCTGTATTTTTGAAGGACCTGCAGACCTGTATTTTACTGTTGTTCTGCTAATTATTACATATACTAATATTCTTTGAAACACCCCACCAATAACCCCTACATGAAACACAATCCATCATAAATAAACTCCAAAAAAAAAAACAGATGAGGAAGCACCACTATTAAGATTTGGAGGCAAATAGCTTTATTCCAGAGAGGAATGAACCTGGGTAGGAAACTGCATAACATAACCAAAGACAAACAAACAGCTGCACTCAACATGATGCACCCGTCGCTGAATTTGGGGCTTGGGGTTTATGTTCGTTTCCCGTTCTTTTCGTAAAGCAGTATTATCTATGAGAGGTGACTTGCTCCAGTTTTAATCTAAAGGAAATTACCAGAAAAATTATTTATGTAAAAAAGAGATTTGCACCAGTAAAAGAAACATTCACTTCAGACCGTAAGATGTGTGACACACATCTTACGGTCTGAACTGAATGGTAACGAAAAGAACTGAATGATAACAAAGATTACAAAAATTACAAAAAGCTCATAAGCAGAAAGCTTTTTGGAAAATCAGTGTAACGTCTTATTCAATGCTTTGGTAATATCTAGAGCTATAACGCTTCCTCTACCCGACTTAATTACAAAGCAGAAACCCACAGATACTTTCCCTGATTACGGTTAAAAGACCAGTAGTGGGTAGAGATCCTTAAGGGCGTCCAAGAAGGCAACCTCCACGTGGTGACGCCTGGATGCTGACTAGCCTGGTTTTCCTGACTGGTTGGTAACGAATAGCTTTCGTTTCAAGCTGTTCTTCCGTATCTTGGAAGAAATCGATCTCGTCGTTCATGTGATTTCGAACCTGGTTCGTCCTCGATTTGGAGAATTTTTTTGGAACTTGTGCCACTTCCGGTGGTAAGTGAAAGTTTTTTGTTTCTGGTTTCTTTTTTTGGCGGTGAGTGGAGGTCTGTTTCCCGTTTCACGAGGTCAGATCGAGCTCACCGGGGTGGTCTTCCAATTTGCCTTCAGCAGCTTACACTACAACAGGAGATCCTTAAAATACGCAAAGGATATCAACAGATAACTAGGGACAGCAAGAATTCCACCTGTAGATTGTTGATAAGTCGTTCAAATATGATACTGTGATATACTAAATACTAATGACGAACCAAAACCTGCAGGTCGGTATTTGACAGGATCAAACTGCATACTTGAAAACAGGGAGAACATTGAAAACCTTACAGGAAGGTTGAAAACAAGATCCCGATACACAATGAATGAAACGTTCAGAGAGCAAGGAAGATAACTCAGAAACACATTCTTTCAAGACCAGGAGCTTTGCATTGATTAAGTCCGTAAATTACCATGCCAAAAAACCTTGGATTTATGATGACAAATATCAAAATCTGATTTCTGTATTTCGCAACCGGAAATCTGACAAGGAAAACAACCTTGTGATCTAGAGAAAAATAGAGGAAATCAATCTAGGGATAGGTCGTGGCTTAATGCTTAGTGCAACTGCACCGTAACCAAGAATTCCAGGTTCGATTACCCGAGCGGGCGACTTTGGAACTTCATGAAAAAAGCCATTGGTTTGAGTCAGGAAGGGCATCCGGCCAAGAAATTCCTTACTGCCAAATCCAAGTCCCTGTAAAGGGCACCGTCTGGGCCCCAATTAATGGGGGAAAATGACGTTAAAACAAAAAAAATCTAGGGATAGGTCTTCTCCCTATAAAACTGGGCACTATGGTGGAGTAACTGACCTGGCAGAATTAAAAACATTATTGTAAATCTTCCAGAAATATCGCTTTCCAAGGTATTTGGAAGAAAGTGGCTTACGAACTCGCTCGCCAAAGCGGGATTTTCGTTGAAAAATCTATTTTAAGATGCATTGTTAGCCTGCCTGAAAAAATGCTAGATTTATCAGCTGCAGAAACTTAAAACTGCAGATGGAAATGACTGCGATAAACAATAAGCTTTGATTTATGGATGAGGAGGAGGTCTGACTTTCCAACTACGACTAGGTAGAAATGTTTCAAAACCAACCTGAATACGTTCCTTGAATTTATTGCACCAGCAGTTAGCAACCTTCAACCTTTGCTGTCATAAACCTTTTTTTCCATTCTCACTTAAAATCTCTTTCCCTTTGTAAGCTGCTACTTTTCTCATTGTAATACACACTACTCGATCACAGGGCAAGCTGATTAAATTTTGTACAGTAATCCCTCCCTTTTCTACACACATCAAACACTTTCTTTTTCTAATAGCCTGTCTAGTAGAGTACTATAGTTTCTATGGACAAGCGACAAGAAAAACTCAAATCGAAAACATCACCACAGTAAATATAGAAGGAAACGTGTAAGTATTGGCTGCACAGAGAAAATAAGGACTAGCAAAAAGATTCAATGGTACGCATGCGCTACAGTCCCGGAGGAACAAGACAGCTGGAGAAGAGTAGAGTACTTGGTGAGTTAAAATGAAAATGAAGTAACGATACAACGTCATCAAATTTTACTTACGAAAACAATCATGCTCGCCGAACTCTTTAACTCCATTAAGAAATCGAAAAAGTACGGGAAAATCCATATAATCACAACCTGATGACAGGACTCTACATGTATTATTTTTCAACAATTACCAAGTTAATACATGGCTTATATGCTTAATCTATTTCGTACAAAAATTGATACACCAATAAATACAAGTCAAGGAAAATACAAACAAAGAGAAACGAGGAAATAAAGAACATTCAGGTGAAGAAGTATTTCATCTCTTCTTCCTCCCGATCCAACCTTTCGCTTGTTTTGTCTTCTCGTTTCTTCACCTGTGGTGGTACTGATCTAAAGACAAGCCGTCTGCCAGTCTAAAGCGAGAGATTAATGACAAAAAAAAGTTACTTCATAATCAGTTTATTATTCTGGACTTAGAAACTCCTAAACCACACAAAATTCTAACAACTCGGGGCACTGACTTGTAAATCAGAATCTTTTCCTGCATTATAGGGTTAGATTTCAAGTGTCGGATAAAAGTCAAGTTATTTGTTATCAGTAACGGGATACAAAGAAGTGATACATTAAGATCGGGTAAACCAACGCTGGGCCTCCAAGAAGGCAACCTCCACGTGGTGACGCCTGGATGCTGATTAGCTAGGTTATCCTGACTGGTTGGTAACGAATAGGCTTCATTTCAAGCTGTTCTTCCGTACCATGGAAGAAATCGATCTCGTCGTTCATGTGATTTCGAATCTGGTTCGTCGTCGATTTGGAGAATTT
Organism: Morbakka virulenta; assembly: GCA_003991215.1. Classification (NCBI taxonomy): domain Eukaryota; kingdom Metazoa; phylum Cnidaria; class Cubozoa; order Carybdeida; family Carukiidae; genus Morbakka; species Morbakka virulenta. Next base: position 24,688 of record RDPX01000240.1, read on the forward strand.
TGNTCCTGACGGGTTGGTAACGAATAGGCTTCATTTCAAGCTGTTCTTCCGTACCATGGAAGAAATCGATCTCGTCGTTCATGTGATTTCGAATCTGGTTCGTCGTCGATTTGGAGAATTTTGCCTCCAGCAGCTTACACACACACACCAACGCTAAAATTGTCACAACAGCTACGTTAATCTAAATCTACATCTGTCTACTCAAAATAGCTAATCTATCTACCCACAGTGGCGACCCAAGGTAAATGGTTCCAACGATTGCATCATTTGAACAAAAAAACCCTCAAATGCGAGAAAATATTGAGTAACTTTCGTTAGGTATCGAGTCGGCGAAAAAACCTACTACAACATAGATGTAATACATATATACATTATACATACACTCACACATACATATATACATACATACAAACAAATAAACATACATATATACATACATACAAACAAATATACATACATATATACATACATTTATACATACATACAGACATGCATACATACATACATGCACAAATCAAGACCTAATAAACAAAAGCAGCAAAATAAAGCCGTTGATTATGGGTTCTTGACGACTTTAAGATATTTTCGTTCATGTAACTGGCAACATAATCAGGTAGCTATCGTGCATAACTGAGAAAAAAACCTACACCTCGACCAAAAATATCGCAGACCAAGTGGGCAATGGTTTGGGAAAATCCAAGTATATTCTATGTTATGTTTTCACTTTTATTAACCCTGCTGCCTTAAAGTATATTTTAACAAATATACGATGATATACAGAGGGGTAACAGAAATGTCACAGAAACAGCTGATTCTCAAACAGTGCAGGAAAAAAACTAGACCAAAGATGACCATTTACAAGAAATCAAATAATTTGAAAAGCAAAGTAATTAATTGGGTACATGGAAGTTGGTATCTATTTAAAGCAATTGTAAACTGTACCTTTTTCTTGGGATCTGCCTGTGCTCGTTCCAATGCTCGTCGCACCCTTTCCTCCTGATGACGTTTTTGTGCAAGCATTTTCTCTTCCCGCATCCTCAGTCGCCTCTCTTTTTCTTTTGCCTAAAAATTGTCCGTATTAGAAGATCATCATAGTGTAAGGTTCACAGTTGTAATGTTAATTATAAAGGAGTTCACAACAACATTTGTGGAAAATTACACTGTGTCACTTCTAAATGTTCATATTACACAGGGGTAATAACTCTGAAAATTCTGCGTTGCTACTTGATAGAAACCTAAAAACTATAGAAAACAAAGTCAAAATTATCGAACTCAAGACGTATAATTCCATCAACATAACAATTAAGCTGCAAACTGTTTTTTGTTTTAAGCAAATAAAAGTTATCTAACCAACCATGCAGACAAATTAATAACTATATTTAACACCTACAAAAACAGGCAAACACAAAAACATAATAACCAGCCACAATACAAAAAAATTCAAAGGTTTAAACCTCCAGGAAAAAGAAGAGCTAATACGTTAAAAAAAAACGGTAAAAAAAATCTTGCTTTGAAAAAGAGCTCACCAGTTACTGCATAGGCCTATCGCTGGATTCCTAAAGGGTACTAGACGCCAGGTGTTTATTTTGTTTGCAAGGGTTTCTAAGCATGTAGTGAGAAAATGTGTCAGTTGTAGTGTTGTTACTTTAAAGCCGTGAAGAAAAGTGTTAGGTATTCAACCATATTAAATGATGGTGCCATTCCCATTGTAGGTCTGTTTTCATAACACGAGATCACTTGGCTACGAGAAAGTTCGCACTTCGCTACAGTTTTATTCGAATCAAAATATTGTTTGTTTGTTATTTTTGCTTTTAACGTCATTTCTCCCTAGTAACTGGGGCTCAGACGGTGCCCTTCAAAGGGACTTGGATTTAGCAATGTGGAATTTCTTTGCCCTTCCTGACGCCAACCAATGGCTTTTCCTTTTGTGAATTTCCAAAGTCGCCGGCTCCGGGAATCGAACCCGGAATTCTTGGTTACGGTGCAGTTGCACTAACCATTAAGCCACGGCTCCTCAAATCAAAATATTGTATTGCAGACCAATAATGAATCCTTACACTTAGTCTAATGTATTTGATATCTGAATGCCAAATAAGTTTAGATTAAAAGCTGTTGATGCTAAGAGTCATAAGAAAAACAAAAATCACAAACAACTGAACCAAATATTATCAGGGCTGATAACAGGCCACAAAAGCGGTGTGTATAGGGCGTCAAGTGGCTAAGGTCAGTCGACAGGAATGAGTATCCATATCACGTGGGGTGGTCAACAACGAGAAACGATAGTTCCATTGGTATGGGTTGTTATTCTGGGAAGAGTGGGGGCAATTCTTACCAAGTTGAAGCTAGTCCTAAAAATCTGTTAAACCATGAGTTTGTTTTCGGTTAAAAAAAAACACATTTAGCATTTTAAGTTCAAATTACTACAACATTTTTATCTTTCCAATGCATTAATCACAAAGTATACGTTCTTTTTAATGTACCTAAATTCAACTAAAGCACGTTATATGACAAAAAAGTGTACTGAATATTGGGTTATAACAAGTAATTGCAAAATAACATAATAAAAATGCTGCCTAGAATTGAACGAGTCTTTCTCAGGAAATTAATGGCTGGGTTCGGGGCAGATATTGTACGATTTATTCAAATTCTGCCATTTACCAAGAAACTGTATAAAACCTTGGATCGTGATCTATCAAAGGCAACATGCCTGATTATAGTGGTAACACAATAATAATTTGGTCAATGATGGAAGGTTGGTTGATGATAAAAAAGTATTTTTACCTTTTCCGCCAATTCGACTTTATCTTGTGGAAGAACCTCAATTTGTTCGAATAATTCTTCTAATCTGTTTTCAATGTTTGTTAACATTTGTAGAGTACTAAAAGTATGTTAGAAAATAATAATGAATTCAAAATAAATACATAATAAAACACTAAATAAGGAAATACAATTAAATATTGTGTGTATTCTGTAGGGCAGTGATCTTAAGCCTTTTAATGACTCTTTACCCTACTTAAGTGGGCCTGAAATCATATTCGTTCATTTTATCAAATTTGCCAGTATACGTGTACATCAATAAATCAGCAAGGAGGGTGATACTTATAGAAATTAAAATCACAGAGCAAACCACAAAAGATCATTTGCTTGCATTGAGTAGAGCATTTTTCACAAATGTTCGTTCTACGACAAAATCTTAAGCAATGAAAGTGCCAGTAAGCAATAGTAAATTTTACCTCCTTTCAAATTTCCTTAATTTTTCTTTTAGATGAAGTCAAAGACCGCTCATTTAGTAATAAATACTACGGTAGTTTGGCACAGCACAAAATTCTAAACAAAATCTTCCCTTTCAGAACTAATGTTAAAAATACTAATTTTATCTGTATCCTGTTACCTCTACATTGGGGTCGACATTTATCTTTGTCGTCTTCTTTTCCACCTTTACTCGTAACAAATACTTTAAAGTTGCTTAATTTCACCTTATGAACTTCCCGTGGGCTTTTAAGCTACAAGAGTAATAGGGAGGTATCTTCTTCGTCTATGTACCGTACCTTACTAAGGCGTTGGCGGCCATGGTATTATACAATCTCCTATCCTTCACAACGCGAAATAGATCTATCATCCAACAATTTAAAATTTTTGCTAATTCGTCCACAAACATTAACCTCTTTCTTCCCCTACTTCTCGACCCTGCTATTTTCCCTGTTAGTATGAGGTTTTCGAGTTCTCCTTTTCTAATAACATGTCCCAAAAAACTAAACTGTCTTTTCCTAATAGTTTCTATAATGCTAGGTTTAATATCAAGTCTGGCCAAAACTTCCTCGTTTGTAATATGGTCTATCCATGATATTCGGAGGATGCGTCGGTATAACCACATTTCGGTTGCCTCTAGACGTTTCATCATTTGTTTACTCACCGTCCAAGTCTCTCAGGCATATAAAAGTATCGGTAAAATGTAACAGTTAAGAACTCGTAGTTTGATCTGGATGGACAGTACTGGATCGGTAATAATATTTTTCATTCTAGCAAAAGTGCTTTTTGCTAAGCCAATACGGGCCTTTATTTCTTTATCGCATCTACCATCAGAGCTGATTATAGACCCCAAATATTTAAATTCAGTTACTTGCTTGATATCAAAATTTCCAATTTTGACAGAACAATTTGGCGGAATGCTACCTTTACTGACAGACATTGAGAAAGTTTTCTTACAATTAATATTTAGACCCATTTCTTTGCTGCATTGTACGATTTTATCTACTTGTCTTTGTAGAATATCGTTTGAGTCTGCGATGAGCACAGGGTCATCAGCATATCTTATATTATTTATAAGAACCCCTCCAATTGACATACTACCTAAATGTTTTACTTCTGAAAATATTTTCTCACTGTATAAGTTGAAAAGATCGGGAGACATTACAAGGGGGGGGGGTATACTCACGCTAATAATAAGCCATGGAATTCCAGCTGAGCATTTTAAAAAATTCCATGTATTCGATTGGAAGACGAAAAATGGATGACTCAACGAGAAATAAGTTGACAACTTCTTTCTTTTCTACTGCTTTTTAACACTTCTGTGTCAAACTAGCAAGATCTGTCACCAAAAGCCAAGCACATATGTTTTTCAGCTTTTACAGCATAAGTTTCATCCAAATTCGAGGTCTTCAGAAATGTTCAAGCCTTTGAGGCACTGACCCTATCTTAGATAATGTAAATAGAAAATTTTAAGTAATTTTTAGCTAATATACTCTCTGGGGCGGTTAACTCTATGGTCCAGTGTTCGATCTCAACTCATGCTTAACAGTCTAGCCAAATGGGTAATAGGAGTCAAAACGGCAGACATGACTCACACTCGCTTGTATATCACTAAATTATTGCACTTCCGAGGAAGATAATGAGCAACAGAAGATGCTCTCCTTTTGTGTTCGTCTCTATCAAACAAACGTGGGAGCAGAGATCCAGTTACTTTAGTATAAAAAATCATGCAGTGAGTTAGCAGCCTTAATTTAAAAGAAATTTGTCTTAAAGAATCAGGACTTGGTCAATTTACCATCGTGAACACTCAAAGTAAAACAATGATAATAAAAAAAACTAAAAAACAACAACAATAAAGTGAACATATCCCATAAGGAAAAAAACAAACCGCATTTACTTAATGGAAAGAACAAGGGCAAGGGGATATACCTGATACTTGCTTCGTTACCTCCAATACAGTTTTTATACACATCTTCAACTTTTTTCGTCAGTTGCTCCAACATTTTCTCCTGTGTTAAAGGAACAATAACAACAGAATAAAACAAATCAACCATTTTCACATGCATTTCTAAATGAACCCTTTGGCTTCATGCTACACTATGAAAGGTTTTACTGGCTCGCACCAGAATACATTTTGTCTTCTTTCAATACAAATTCCATCTGGTCCCCCTTTTTTTCGCTGCAACGTCTCTTTTCCCTGCAGTTTTTAAATCCAGATCGGTGGTGGTTTTACTTCATATTGTACTGTACTATTTTACTTCAATTAATATTTTATTTTCTTATATTATATTATATTATCTTTTATTATATTATATTATATCATATTATTTTATATTATATTATATTATGTTACATTATATTATATTATGTTATGTTATATTATATATCATATTATATTATATAATATTATATCATATTATATGATGTCATATCATGTTATCTTATATTATATTATATTATATTATATTATATTGTATTATATTATATTATATTATATTATATTATATTATATTATATTATATTATATTATATTATATTATATTATATTATATTATATTATATTATATTATATTATATTATATTATATTATACATATTTATTATATTACAAATAAACTCGTAGCGTAAGGTTGACTTTACACCTGAATATAAACAAATTAACAGCTCCTCAATAATGAAATCTTTTTGTGTACTGTTTACGAATTTTCAAAATTTTGGTGTATTTTGTGCAATTTTTAAAATATAATTATACATGGTAGTATGTTCAAATAAAAAATATTGCAGACATTATCTTAATAAAACGAGTTTTGCTACAAATCGATTCCACCTTTGCGAAATGTTTTTTACGTAAAAAAAACTATAGGAGGACGTCTGTTAAGTATAACGAGCATAGAAACGAGATCAAAAGACATTGAAGGTATTGGAAAAAATGCTGATCACTATCTTTTTCGTGACATCAGTATAGTAGCAGTAGTAGTAGTAGTAGTAGTAGTAGTAGTATAGTAGAGTAGTAGTAGTAGTAGTAGTAGTATAGTAGAGTAGTAGTAGTAGTAGTATTAAAAATAGTAGTAGTGGTAGTAGTAGTAATAGTAGTAGTAATAGTAGTAGTAATAGTAGTAGTAATAATAGTAGTAATAGTGGTGGTAGTAGTAGTAGTAGTAGTAGTAGTAGTAGTAGTAGTAGTAGTAGTAGCGGTAGTGGTAGTACCTGTAGTAGTAGAAGTAGTAGCATTAGTGGAAGTA
>RDPX01000240.1:68197-79986 GCA_003991215.1 Morbakka virulenta
TTATTATTTCTTCTGAATATCACAACTCTTAAATGGTATCAAGTAAATATAATATCACGTTACTACCTGTAACCTCAGATGTTTAGTACATAAGGAAGGATCATCCCTGTTCCCAATAAGCACGCTTCTTGTAGGGTTCTCATGTTTTCTCCTACTTTTCAGAACTTTTCACATCCCAAAGGTAATAGAATGGTATCTTGGCAAAATTTGTTTTAAAGTCAATAGGTGCTAGGTACAAGGAGCATCTTCTTATTTCCTCATGAAAGTCATCTACTGTAAGTATTATGAAAAGTGAACTAAACATGAAACCTTGAGGTAATTTTTTGTTTATTGAGGTGTTGCAAGTGTTCCCTAATCTGACTGACACAGACATAGGATGAGTACATCTGTGGGACTTATCATGGATGATCCTTACATACACCTGCTGAATAACGACCCTATCAGGTTCAATGGTATTCTATTAAACTCCTTTCCTAAATCTACAAACATAAGATTCATTTTCTTTTTTATTTCCCTAATTTCCCTTTAATACACAAAAGGCAGAATATTTTAAGCATTTTAACTGAAAAGCCACAATGAACCTTTAAAGGCAAAAAAAAAGTCAAATGTATCGATATTATTCTATTTGACAGTCAGCTGTTTTGAAAATGTTTAAAATATGTTATGTCTTACCTGTACTAAAAACATTTCCCTCTTTTTAGTTATGTATTCTGCCAGGTTTTCCTTCTCAATATTTCTGTCTATTAAAGAATACAGAAACATGGCAGTTGATGACACAAAATCTCATCTATGGTCTGAGATTAAAGAATATTAATTACTTTAATAACCAACAAACATGAGAACTACCCGTTTCTCCCCATCCAGATTTTAAAAATAGTTAAGTAATGGGTAAATTGATTCCGTTTTCATTTCGAAAGAAGAATTCCTTTAAAAACAAAAATGTTGAGTCAACTTTTTATCTCATTCTCTGAAAATCAATCGACCACCATTCTTGCCCCACAAACTTGGAGTCCATGATAAAATGAAGGCACAGGTACAATTTACCAAAAAGTTTTAAGCATTTTCCTTGCATTTGGAGAGTTTTGAGGATAGGATTGAGGTTTGTTTCAAAGAAAGAAGTACTGGTGTCTTATTGTAAAAATTATGTACATTGTGTAGAATATTATATATCGTCCATTTCTTGTAATAGTAACAGGCAACACACAAGATTTTTATCTGCTTAGTCTTTGTCAGGTAACCACTCACAACGCTAGGTTACCAAAAAGAAATTTAATAAAAAAATGTTTATTTTTTCAAACAACTTAATTCTTCAATTACACTTCGGCAAGCCACAAACATGCAAGAGTATATTTTGAAAGAACAGTAAGTTAATTTGGAGGACTTATTGGACCTCCAATCTTCCCCTTGTTGACAAGCATGCTTTCAAAAAATTAAAAACTATGACAAAATCCTTGTAGGATTCCCTTTTAAATAATGCAGGATTCTTTTTTAAACAATGCAGGATTCTTTTTTAAACAATGCAGGATTCTTTTTTAAACAATGCAGGATTCCCTTTTAAACAATGCAAACATGAAACCAACATCTCTAATCAAAATTCCAAAAATAATGAAAAAGGAGACTGGATACTTCAATGATCTCATCTCAGCCTTCAAGAAAAGCACCCCACTACGATATTTTGATGTAAACAAAGAGCCATTTATTTTTACAGATACACGTGTAACTGGTCTGGGGTCAATGCTGGCAAAAGGAGAAGACATTATAAATGAAAAAATCGCCTTCGCCTCGAGAACTACTCAGGGAGCTGAACCAAAATAACCCCAGCTGGACCTAGAAGGAATGGGTATAGACTTTGAGCTGCGACATTTTCGGCACTACAAAGTTGGATCACCAGAAATTATTACGGTAGTTTCCGAACACTTTCTCCAATCTTCAATGGATCACGCAGAGGCTTTAAATGTGCAGAAAGAATTAAGATAGGTCACCAAGATATTCTGTTTCACATCAAATTCCAGCAAGAGAAATTGAACCAAACAGACCTCGTTTCTAGAAGAAGTAAACCATTCAAACAGATTTTCAAAGAAGAGCAAAGAGAAACAAACGATTTGAGCAACCTCTTGCTCGCACTAAGTCCGACTCTAGTCATAGGCAAACTGGACCTACAAACTATCCCAGATAAGGTATTCTCTGAATTCAGCAGAATCGTACAATTGGGGCAGACGTGGATCCCGAAAGACGTTCCAGAACCATTAAGGATATTTGAACCAACAGTGATGGAGATAATGGTGAGCCATGAAGGCTTCTTGTTGAAAGATGACAAAACACTCTTTCTGAAAAAACTACAGGCAGAAGCAATACAACTCGCGCACAGAGGTAGCCACACAATACAGGTGTGTGTGCATGAAACGAGGATTATGGTCACAGTTTTACTTCCACAACATGAAAAAGAGGGTGATGACTTTCTAAAAATGTCTTATACTGCCCCGCGTTTTCATCTAAGACATCAGAACCAATAATAANGGGGCAGACGTGGATCCCGAAAGACGTTCCAGAACCATTAAGGATATTTGAACCAACAGTGATGGAGATAATGGTGAGCCATGAAGGCTTCTTGTTGAAAGATGACAAAACACTCTTTCTGAAAAAACTACAGGCAGAAGCAATACAACTCGCGCACAGAGGTAGCCACACAATACAGGTGTGTGTGCATGAAACGAGGATTATGGTCACAGTTTTACTTCCACAACATGAAAAAGAGGGTGATGACTTTCTAAAAATGTCTTATACTGCCCCGCGTTTTCATCTAAGACATCAGAACCAATAATAAGATATCATCTGAGACATCAGAACCAGTAATACATTATGAAGTTCCATCAAAATGTTGGGACACCGTCGCAGTTGGTCTATTTGAATCCAAGCCATAGAGCAAATACGTCGTAGTGTCACAGGACTTTTAGTCGCGTTTCCCGACAGCCAAACTTGTCAGTTCAACTAGTGCTTCGACGGTCTTACTGGCTATGAGTAGCATCTGCGACGAATATGAAAACCAAAAGAAGCAAATTTCAGATAATAAACAACCATCCAACTCACAAGCAATGGAAGACTACGAACGAACGGGGAATTCACATGGAAAACAATCCTCCTCTACTCTCAGCAGCAAACCCAGATGTTTATGAAACATCTGGCTAAAACAATGAAAATTGCAAACAACAAAGGAACGCCGAAGGAAGACGCATTAAGGGAGCTACTGCAGGACTACAGGGGCACTCCACATTCGGCTACAGGAATCTCACTTCAGTCAATGGTGTTTTGGGACAACCTTAAAGGGGCTTTTCCAAGAGTGCTCGCCTCAGGTGAAAACATTCATACTGCGAAACAAAGAGATAAAACTCTAAAGCAGCAACGAGAGGCAGTGGTCAACAGTAGCAAATTCCAGAAAGAAGAAAAGATAAAAGAGGGAGGTAAAGTCCGCATGCACGACCACCAAAAACGAAATAAGTTTGACCCAACAAACATAGCGCAACCGTTCGATGTAAAACATTCAAAGGAGAAAGAGCGATATATCAACAACATCCAGACGACCTTAAAATCTTCAAAGGCGACTTCAAAGCAGCCATACTGAAGCTTCCAAAAGGACATCAAAAGAACTTTAACAGCTCTCCCAGGTCAATCCCAAGTGACGATTATGACGAATGTAATGGAGAAAACGATCAACCAGAAGTCGTAGAGGCACCAGAAACTAGAATTTCAAATGGCAAATGACGGCCAAACCAATGATATTTTAACAATGGCTTTGAACGCCTAACTTATGATCACAGACAAAAACTATCCAAATGGGGATGAAGATGTGTACCCTAATTACACATATCATGTTTATCATAGTTTTCACATTATATTGCTTTTCTTTTAGACTAATATATGTATTGGGATTATTACCCTTTGAAGTGAGAAAAGCAGGGAGAATTTATCATAACTGTTCTATTTAATGGTAACCATGTGCCTTAAACAACAAATTCAAGATAAACCTTCAATACAAAATGGACCTGGCACTACCTAATTAATCTGGGGACTGTTATGTAGATTTTTTTATGTTTACTTGTTTCTGAAATAAATATCGTTATTGATAATAACAACAGTTATATTTTAGCAAATATGCTTATTGCCATGCTTAGATTTTTTTTATACATAACGGTTTACTCCATTTTGGTATGGTATCTCTTGCTCACCACAAATAAAATGAGAGAGGGATTGGGCACAATATCTTTGTTTCATTTAATGAATGTGACTAAAGATCTTCCATCTTGACCTTGTGATTCAATAAGACAGAAGCTCATTACTGGATTTCTTTTTCAAAGTACATTGCTGAAGATAAATTTGTTTCACCAACTGTACCTGGTTCTGGGCTGTTTATAACAAGGGTGGCAAGCATTGCGATTATACGGCATTCGTTAATGCGACATTCAGTAATGCCACATTCGGTAACAAAGCGGGTCGCGACTTTCAATAACGCGACGTTCTGTAATGATTCTATTGTTGTATTGTTCTTTTGCACCCCGTATACACGTGTTAGAGCGTAGCTGGACATAGGCGCACACGACTAAGATAATGTGTGAATATTATTGTAGGTTCACTTCCGTGTTCATTGTTGGAAAATAACACAAAGTAAATCTGACATGTGGGTGTAATAGGAGGTACCCACATCAAATGTGGGACCCATGTCATTAAAATTTCATGCCATGCACAGCAGCAGTCATGCATAGAAAGATTGAAACTATGCCATTTTGCATTTAGAACCAATAGTCGCAAGTTCCCCAATCACCGTTGAAACAAATACACCACGCAAAGGTGAAATACAATACAACAATAGAATCATTACCAAAGTCGCGTTATTGAAAGTCGCGACCTGCTTTGTTACCGAAAGTAGTGTTAATTTTTGTCGTGTTGTTGATTGTCTGGATACCAGCATTCCGTCTGTTGTGTCCTATCCCTTTGCACGTTTTAAAGGGTTAAGTGACTGGAAAAAATACTCCAGAATAGAATGTATTAAATTAATTCAAAGGAAATTACCTCTTGTTGTTGACAACACAAAGTTAGCATCATCTTTCACAGCAAGAATTCCTCCTTTCCCTTTATTATCTTCGTCATCATCTGTTAAATCATCATCTGTATCTCCAGCTGGCTTGATCATAGCTGTTGTCCTTGCATTGACCTGAGATGTATATGTTGTCTTTTCATGTACTTTCAACCTTCTTTGTTTATCTCTCTCCTTAAAAGTTCAAGATAATTTAATGATTATTAAAGCTGAATTGTTTCATTCTAAATGAATAATCTTCAGAATGCAAGAAAGAAAAAATTAAGAAATCTTCAACTGAAAACAAAGGTAACTGATTAAGGTAAACAGACCCTAAAAGGGCTGTAAACAATTCATCTTTAATAACAGTTTTTATGTTATACATTACCCAAAATCACAGTAACAAGTACAGAATTGATAGCATAAACGGGGCAAAGTTGATATTAATAATGTCATCATCAAGCAGTCACACAAGTGGACATTCTAAAGACTATAAGTAGGGAATAATGTCAGCAAATTATAACAATACAGTAATGACTGCAAAACTACAAGCTTTGAAAAGTAAATGATCATTGTGTCAATTAGATAACTTGGTTTCTTTCACTACTCTGGCAGCTAATAATCTTTAGGCAGAGATAAAAAATCCAGCTCCATGGTTTATTTAAGCAAGTTTTCTTAGTCTTTGTAGAAAAGTATTTTCCATTTTTAGATAAAAAATTACAGAAATTTACAACTTTGACATGTGAAAGAAATGCTTGTATTTGTTTCAAAATTTGAGCTAAAAACCTTGAAACAGCAGCCCAACATTAGCTCACCAGAGCTCTGATGAGAAAGTTTTGTACCTCACTGTTTTTAATTGGAATTAAAAAGAAATTCAAACGCACATGTAAAACATATAATATAACTGCACAGCTGCATTGATTTCTTAATAAAAAGTACACTTATTGGGTACAAAGAGTTATTTTATGAAAGAAAATAACTGTTGTTAAATCTTCATATAGAAATAAGATATTAAAATATTTTTTCAAAATCTGTTTTCCCACCTCCTTTTTCTTTAGTCTTTCTTTTTCTCTTAATGTAAAAACATCATAATCATTGGCCATTTTGAATGGATTTTCTTCTGGATGTTTCTTGCCGTTCACACCTGCCATTTACAAATAAAGTTTTAAGTAGTCACAAAAGATACAAGCACAGTATGTTTATCATTAAAAATTTACTTCATAACTCTTGAAGAGATCAGTGAAAATGAGATTTCACTATATTTGGCCAAAGACATAGCCATCTTGTTAAACACTTAAAGTAATTTTATTAAAATAACTATGATATTTATAATGTCTAAATGAGGCTTTTAAAATAATGTTTACAAAAACAATATCTTTTTATTTCATATTCATATGCTACATAAAGCCTCACAAAGTCCAACCCTACGTCCCCGTCATGGGAGGTGGAAACAGGTAATGCTGGCTAACAGGGCTCTGGTGAAGCTGGTTGGCCAATCCCCCATCAGTGGATAAAACAGATTACAGAAATGCAAACAATCAACAACACTACTGGCAACCGCCGTGGAGGAGCTCCTCCAAGAGGAAATATGTCAGCTAGTGAAAGCCTTAGGGAAGCTAGAAGATGGAATCTCCTTTCGACAAGGAACCCAATCAGATTCGGAACATGGAATGTGTGAACTATGTACAAAGGAGGAAAGAGTGGGAATGTAGAAAAGGAGATGAGGAGCTATAAAGGCAGACGGAAAAGAGGAAGACCTAGAGCCACCTTATGTAGAAGTCTAGAACAGGAGATGAAAGACAGTGGACATAGTTGACACACCATCATGACCGCTGCCCAGGACAGATGCAGATGGAGGGAGATTGTTAGTGGCCTACGCTCCATGTCAGAGTGAACAGGCTTAAGTCAAGTAAGTCATGCTACATAAAATGTGTACTGACCATCAGCCTAAATAAAACACAGGTCATTGGACATGATGTGGGTCCACACAGCATCATGATCTCTGAGCATGAGCTTGAGGTTCTCCATGACTTTGTGTACCTTGGGTTGATGACATCCAACACCCTCTATGTATCCTTCATATTACCTGGCAGGGCAAAGTTCCAAACAACATACTCCTGGAGTAAGCTGATATCTCCATCCTGTATGCACTACTTAAAGAAAGATCCTTGCACTGGCTTTATCATGTTGTGAGGATAGAAGATGGTATGAGACCCAAGGATCTCCTCTATGTAGAAATTGTGCAGGGTAAGTAACCCAAAGGCAAACCACAGCTACAGTGCAAATATTTCTGAAAGAGGGATCTGAAGGCTGCAGGAATTAACTGGCAAATTAAATGGTATCCTTGGCAACAGAAAACTTTTACAGCTAAAAGCTTGCATGTATATGGTAGAATAAAGGGGCAAGAAAAGATACTCACTCTAAATGGTGCTAGTGGCTAGAGATACCTTGAATACATGGACCCTTATGTTTATCTGAAAAGAATAAAAGTCAACAAGTGTGAAATATTGGTGTTGAAGGTCATTGCAGCTATCTGGCAACAACAAAGTGATAAGCAACTAAGAAACAAATGTTCTTTCAAAGATTCTAGCTTGAGCCAAGACACTACAACAAGGTAAGATGAAGGACACTGTACCAGAGCAAGGCTGAAAGCCTACTAGAAATTAGGATATTCTCAAGATTGCAAGTGGCAAGGTGGTATATATCCTTCCATGCACTTCCATGTCAACCATGGAAGTGCCAGTAACAGTTACTCATTGTAAAAAAATGGCCTCATGCAACCACTTGCTGTTACCTATCCTGAGGGTTCAGGTTGTAGTCTACCTTGTAGACTCATTATTACCTTGTCTTGAGGTCCAAGTGACAAACCCCAACATCATCATCTTGTGGTTTCACCCGAGATAGAATTCGCCACACCTTTCCAGTATACCCTATTGATCATAGCTGTTAAAAGGTCTTTCTTGGCAATGACAGTGTCCTGCATATGATGTCTGGAAAGGTGAGCTTCTGAGATTACTTGAGTGATGATGGGTGCCTCCATAAGAGGAATGATGACACAAGCTCATCTTAGGCACATGCACAGTGTCCAGCAAACTGGATGTATCTCTTCTGGACTAAGTTTGATATACTAGGTAGGTTACTATATATCATTTCAAGAGTTGGATATTTTTTCCATGAAAGATCTAATACTCTTCTGAGGAAATAGGTATACTGTAGCATCCATCTAGGTGGTCAGTGTTTAGTGAAAAGAGTTCATGTTTCAGAACCATAAAGTAAAATGGGTTTGATTATTACCCAAAAAATTCTGGTTTTAATCTTATGGTTGAGCTATGCTTTCCAGATCTTATCCATTTTGTTAGATGCAGCCTATGCCATGCCCTTCCAGATATCAAAATCTTTTTCAGAGTTTATTATGTGTGATCCTAGATACTTGTAGTCTTTAACACATTTGAGAGTGTGATTTGAAAGAGTTTTAATTTTGATGTTGTTGCAAATGTTAATTGGCATACACTGTGTTTGGTTTCATTCAGATAGAGCCCTATACTGTTTGCTGCTCATTCAAGGGCAGACCCCAACAGGTAAATTACTTCTTTTGCAGAAAAGGCAATATTACCCAGTTGGGTACATTTCTTACATGTAATGTTATGGGAATGCACAGCCCAGTCAGAGGGCAAACAGTGATATAAGAGCACCTAACTTTATCTCTAATTTACTTGTTTCATAAATCAAAGTGCTGTAAATTAGCAGGCTTTGCTCACAGTGATTGTGAATGTGTCATGAGGATTTCAAAGGCAGAAATAAAACCACACAGACCTGTTTGTGTCAAAAGTTTCTTCTTTACAAAAAACTGCCTGGTCCTTCATCAAGAGGTTCTTTGTAAATTGCAAACAATTAACATTGGTGTTTGAGGGGCTTCCTTTTCTTCTTTTTGGGAAAAATTAACATAGTTGTAAAAAAACTATAAAATGAAATTTGTGAATTATTTTCAAGTATGTCTGAGTACTTCAAGCCTCTCAGTTACCAAAGGAAACGGTGGGAGTTGCCAACTGAATGCCCACCTGTTCTCTGAAAGGAAGATGAGGTACATTCAGACAAGACACTTTCAGGAGGAGTTTCATGTATAACTATGTAAGTGCATGGAAAGTGATCTTTAAAAGGGTGATGTTTCAATCCTAAAATATTTTTCAGAAAACTTTTTGAGGCATATCTCAAAAAAGCAGGTGTTTGGAAACCTTTGAAACCCATTTTGATTTATGGCTGATGTTATATGGTGATATATTATGGAGTTGCTGATTTTTTTCTCTGAACCATGGAATTTTCTCTAAAAATGCATTTACAATTAGTTTCCATATTCAGACATCATTAGAATTATATCAATATTTCTTCTTCTTTTCTTGTTGGCTGCTACCTTCTTTAGGGGTTGCCACAGTGAATTTTCCTTAGATGCACATAACATATAATAGATGCACATAACATATAATAGATGCACAAAACATATAATAGATGCACATAACATATAATAGATGCACATAACATATAATAGATGCACAAAACATATAATAGATGCACATAACATATAATAGATGCACATAACATATAATAGATGCACATAACATATAATAGATGCACATAACATATAATAGATGCACATAACATATAATAGATGCACATAACATATAATAGATGCACATAACATATAATAGATACACATAACATATAATAGATGCACATAACATATAATAGATGCACATAACATATAATAGATGCACATAACATATAATAGATGCACATAACATATAATAGATGCACATAACATATAATAGATGCACATAACATATAATAGATGCACATAACATATAATAGATGCACATAACATATAATAGATGCACATAACATATAATAGATGCACATAACATATAATAGATGCACATAACATATAATAGATGCACATAACATATAATAGATGCACATAACATATAATAGATGCACATAACAAAAGTGTCTTGTCATGTGCACCTATTCTTTTCAATCTTAATTCTTTTATGTCTTGTTTCCTTTTCTTTCCTTGTAGATACAATGCACAGGGTCCATCAGGGTGTGGATAAGTCTCACTAGTCATCAATCACTGTCTCACTGGCTTATATGTAGGTAATGGAAACTTTTTGTTTTTTCATCGAAACACATAGAATTACAAACCTCACTAATCAAGGTAGTTTGCATTGACTTGCCTAATTAACAAAATTTAATTTATCACTAACAAAATTAATAAAATGACAATAGTTCAGGATTTGTTTATGGTTGGTTCCTACAACAGAATACGTAGTATGTGGTGCGATTATGGTAAAACACAGAATAATAATAATAATAATAATAATTATTATTATTATTATTATCAGCAGCATTTTTGTCTAAAAGCACTCCTAAAACATTTAGCATAGACTATGAAATGCCTTTCAGATCTTCATAAAGTTGATTAAAAAGCAAAAAAATTACAAATATTAAAGATAAAAATACCTGCTGATACTGGAGAGCTTTTATGTTTTGGTCCCTTGGAAGTCTTTGAAATGCCTAATTTTCCTGACTGTTGAGAAAGTCTTGAGTGGTTCATGGCCTCCACTAAATAAAAAGAAAACTCACAATGGTTATTCAATGCTGAGAACTCCTACTCCAATATCACAAGTTATAAGTCCTGACTAAAAATACTTGACTGAAAATATTGTAAAAACAAAAACTTAAGTGCAATTAATATGAATATTATTCCCTTAACTTTGGTTATTCCAGGTCAACACATCAGGACTGTAATACTCACACCATTCAAGGTTAAGTCAAGATTTGGGGTTTGGGTTTAGGTTTAATTTTAGCATTAGGCTATGGGTTAGGGTTTAGGGTAAAAGTTACCTTTGTAACTTTTAATTTGAAGGCTTTTAATTTTATATAGTTTTTAATCAGTTCTTATTATATCTTTTATTATATTCTACAGGACAAACATTGATAACAGTATTTATGTAAATATGTAAATAACTGAAGCTTTTATCCTGTATAAATATTCGTAAATAAATAAATAAAATAAATTGTGATAAAGCTTAGAGGTTAGGCTAAGGTTGATTTCAAAACAATTTTAAAGGCAATCAGATATATTGTTAGAGTAAAAGTTGGAGCTGGCTATAGGGGTACTTGAAATATGTAAACTGACTGATCAAGGGTAAATTTATAGAGATATGGGTTGGGCAAATGGGCCTTAAACCACAGGGAGTTGGTTTCCTTCTCATTAGTGGTAAGGAGGGTGTATTGGGGTACCATTGGACCCTATCCAAAAAGTTATTTCTTATAAATTATAAATACTAATAATCATATACCACTGATATATAAGTTTTAACTGTTTTCAAACACACACACATATAGATATACATATACATATATATATATATATATATATATATATATATAGATAGATAGATATATAGATGTACACAAAATAAATATATAAATATCTTAATGATTTTCATGTTGGTGAACTAAAAAATGAGTTAAGTGTAAACTCTGAAATATAAAAATTTTCATTAATTATTTCATTTTAACATCCTCAGGCAAACTATATTTCAGTTTGCCATTGTAATGACCTCATTCAATTTTCTCTTTTTATTCATTCATTTGCTTACTTTTTTTACTCACCACAAGTTTGCACCCCAATTTTCAGTAATTTCTAAGCATCTCTATAACA
>RDPX01000240.1:83032-108256 GCA_003991215.1 Morbakka virulenta
ATATATATATATATATATATATATATATATATATTTGCATGAACTGATAAGGACAAAATACAATCATATATCTAGCAGCTTGTTATGATTTAGCCAAGTTCTAAATTCGTCATCAACTGTTCTGTTATCACCTCTGATGCCAATCGTGTGGCAATTCAGAACGTGTTGAGGTGTTTGCACATCACCGCATGTGCAATTCGGACTATTAGCTAAGCCAATCTTATGCATGTAGCTTGCATGCAATCCATAGCCAGATCTAATTTGGTTGAGAAGGACCCAGGGGCGTCTCTTTAGATCATGACCCATAGGTTTGTTCAAGGGTATTGGCATGTAGGTGGGAAGCATGTAGTCGGAGTTGTTCCAGTGGTTCTTCCAAGTAGACATCATCCATGTGTCTGGAGACAAGTTTTCGTTGTTTTGGCTTGACAGTGTTCATTCATGTGGATAGAGGCATTCTGTTTTGAGGCGGATGTTGACAAGGGGTGAAGTTGCAGGATGGTGGAAAAGGTGTGAGTCTTCCATTGCACATTTACACATATTCAGAATGTTTCTGTCTCACCATATGTCTGGGGGCTCGCTGCCAAAAAGGATTGGAAGGAGAGCAGTTGGAGTGGATTTTATTGAACCACTAACAGTTCTCATGCATTCGTTCAGACATACGTCTAGCTTCTTACAGTGGGGGCTCTGACTCCACACTTGGGAGCAGTACTCTGCCACAGAATAGCATAGTGCTAGTGCTGAGGTGCAAAGCGTGGTGAAATCAGCACCCCAGTTGTTACTAGCAAGTCTTTTTAGCAGGCTACACCATTTTCTTGTTTTCTATGCGACAGTTTGTAGGTGTTTCTTGTATGACAGAGTCCTGTCAAGGGTCACGCCAAGATATTTTGTGGTCTTGTCAACGGCGATCCTTTCACCAGATGTCGAGACGTTAAGTTCATAGTCAGCTTGGCAGTTGTTTAAATGGAAAGTGCTTGCAACAGTCTTAGTTGTGTTTAATTTGAGGCACCATTTCTGGAAATAAGTCCTCAATTTGTCAAGGTCACCCGAAAGTACTCTCTCGATAACCCGAAAATGTTTGTAACTGTGCATGAGGGTGATATCATCTGCATAGATGTACTTGTTACTGATCGTGTCAGGGATCTCGTAAGTGTACAGATTAAAAAGTGCAGGTGCAATGACAGAGCCCTGTAGGACACCATTGGTGAGTGTTCTGCAGAAATGAAAAGTGTTTTTTATACTAACAGAGGTATTCCGAAACTGAGATAACTTTTTTGAACAAAAAGGAAAACAAAATGAGCTGCAGCAGAGGTAATCGTCAAGAAAAACCAAAGATTGCATAAAATGCTGATGCTACTGTTACCTAATACAAGTGTAAACCCATATGCTACACTAAATTTAAAGGCCTTATCTGGAAGCTCCAATCCATGCTTGCTACAATGTAAATATTTTCAAGTTTTCTGGAAAACAATCAATCACAGTTAACCAAGCTATAACAAGCACTGACACACTCTACATTTAATAAAGAGCTTCTAAAGAGTAATTACTTAATAAAGTAAAAACTTAATAAAGAGAGAATCTATACAAAAAAGATAATATACCATACCTTAAGGACCAAGTGACAGAAGTGAATACATTGACAAAAAACCCCAAGCATAAACTTTAGTACCACTTCATGGGAAAAGGAAGAAAGGAAAGCCTACTTATATCACAAATTATTTGGTGCACACATTAGCACCAACTGTCTGAAACAACAGCTTCAGGAAACAAGGGGAACTGCAGTAATTGTTTTATGAAACCATAATTACATCACAGAAAGCCCTCAAGGAAGAATTTGACAAATTAGATTTTAGGATTCTCTATTGAAGATGCATGATGAATGCTTCAAATAGACATTTTGTTTAAGTTAGCTTGAATAGTTGTTTCAAGGACTTGATAACCTGTCAGAACTTATCAACCTATAAGGATTGTAAAATTAACTTCAAGAGCTTCATGTTCATGTTATGCTTTTTAACAAAGTTGTTCTGCATGCTAAAAAAGGACTGCACTAATAAAATTTTCATAAAAATTCATTAGGCATTAGGACTTAAAAAGGATTTTAAGCTACCAGGATGAAGAAGACTAGGGCGACCCAAGGGCAGATAGAGGGCAAGATTAAAGAACACATGACAATGAAAGAGCTCACAAATGAAGATGCACAGGACCACACACAGTGGAGAAGCTAAATTCGCTACTTTGATCCCTGAGACTCAAAACGTCAGTATAAAAAGAAGAAGACGAAGACGAAGAAGAAGAAGAAGAAGAAGAAGAAGAAGAAGAAGAAAGGACTTTGAGCTATGAAACAATAACCAAATTTGTTTGATCTATGAAGAGGCTTTTAGCCATGCTGAGGAGTTTGAAGCTTATTGCAGTAGGTAAAATATCTAGGAACTGTGTAGGTTAAAACATGAAATTTAAGAATATAAAAAAACATTTTTATAACAACAAAAAGAGGAATCGTTTAGTTACATCTTTTTTCTGCCATGCAAATTCAGACAATACAAAACATAGCTTTTATTTCTGCATCTTCTCTGTTTCCGTTGCAGTTACTATACTGCTACACCACCCAATCCATAAACCTCCCAGTGCGACTGAGAAATGTTCACCGTACGTTTTTGCCACGCAGAAGAGAAATTTTTGAGAATTGCCCTTATGTCATAAGTATCTGCTACATAAATTTGAGGTCAAGTAATTCCTGTCGTCCTAACGTGAAAACGTCAAACACAAATTGAGTAAACCAAGAAAAAGAAAATTAATCATACCGTGTCAATGAACAAAACAGAGTCTACACCAGTACGCCAGCTCAACTCCTATGCTAATAATGAAGACATTAGGAATGGTTTGTTTGATGTGTACGCTTAGGTTAGCTTGGCACTATCAGGAGTAGGAGGTCGGATAAGAAAATCTTTAGTTTTTAAGCAATACAATCGTACAAAATTACTGATTTCTTTAAAGCATACGCTGAAAGATTTTATACTGGATTGATATGTTTTTAGATATTGTTTTCAAAAATAATTCAAATTGCGAAAACACAATTCAAAAATGTTACGTTTTGCGGTTTTGTTTTACAGGGTCTGTAAACTAACAATGTTAAAATGGTAGAAAATAAAAATACCTGATCTATTCGCCTCACTGCTAGGCGGCATCTTAACGGCCACTTCTTGTGATAGTCTTTCTCTGTTTGTCATCTTTTATTTGAAGTCAAAACTTGAACAGTTTCAAAAACAAACTTGACCTTGTTGGTGGCACTTGAATCAGCCTCATACCTATCTTATTGACATTGTGTTTCCTAGCAACACAATGAAACCGAGGCAAGTACCCTCCGATCACCGATCTCAGANCCCATATGCTACACTAAATTTAAAGGCCTTATCTGGAAGCTCCAATCCATGCTTGCTACAATGTAAATATTTTCAAGTTTTCTGGAAAACAATCAATCACAGTTAACCAAGCTATAACAAGCACTGACACACTCTACATTTAATAAAGAGCTTCTAAAGAGTAATTACTTAATAAAGTAAAAACTTAATAAAGAGAGAATCTATACAAAAAAGATAATATACCATACCTTAAGGACCAAGTGACAGAAGTGAATACATTGACAAAAAACCCCAAGCATAAACTTTAGTACCACTTCATGGGAAAAGGAAGAAAGGAAAGCCTACTTATATCACAAATTATTTGGTGCACACATTAGCACCAACTGTCTGAAACAACAGCTTCAGGAAACAAGGGGAACTGCAGTAATTGTTTTATGAAACCATAATTACATCACAGAAAGCCCTCAAGGAAGAATTTGACAAATTAGATTTTAGGATTCTCTATTGAAGATGCATGATGAATGCTTCAAATAGACATTTTGTTTAAGTTAGCTTGAATAGTTGTTTCAAGGACTTGATAACCTGTCAGAACTTATCAACCTATAAGGATTGTAAAATTAACTTCAAGAGCTTCATGTTCATGTTATGCTTTTTAACAAAGTTGTTCTGCATGCTAAAAAAGGACTGCACTAATAAAATTTTCATAAAAATTCATTAGGCATTAGGACTTAAAAAGGATTTTAAGCTACCAGGATGAAGAAGACTAGGGCGACCCAAGGGCAGATAGAGGGCAAGATTAAAGAACACATGACAATGAAAGAGCTCACAAATGAAGATGCACAGGACCACACACAGTGGAGAAGCTAAATTCGCTACTTTGATCCCTGAGACTCAAAACGTCAGTATAAAAAGAAGAAGACGAAGACGAAGAAGAAGAAGAAGAAGAAGAAGAAGAAGAAGAAGAAAGGACTTTGAGCTATGAAACAATAACCAAATTTGTTTGATCTATGAAGAGGCTTTTAGCCATGCTGAGGAGTTTGAAGCTTATTGCAGTAGGTAAAATATCTAGGAACTGTGTAGGTTAAAACATGAAATTTAAGAATATAAAAAAACATTTTTATAACAACAAAAAGAGGAATCGTTTAGTTACATCTTTTTTCTGCCATGCAAATTCAGACAATACAAAACATAGCTTTTATTTCTGCATCTTCTCTGTTTCCGTTGCAGTTACTATACTGCTACACCACCCAATCCATAAACCTCCCAGTGCGACTGAGAAATGTTCACCGTACGTTTTTGCCACGCAGAAGAGAAATTTTTGAGAATTGCCCTTATGTCATAAGTATCTGCTACATAAATTTGAGGTCAAGTAATTCCTGTCGTCCTAACGTGAAAACGTCAAACACAAATTGAGTAAACCAAGAAAAAGAAAATTAATCATACCGTGTCAATGAACAAAACAGAGTCTACACCAGTACGCCAGCTCAACTCCTATGCTAATAATGAAGACATTAGGAATGGTTTGTTTGATGTGTACGCTTAGGTTAGCTTGGCACTATCAGGAGTAGGAGGTCGGATAAGAAAATCTTTAGTTTTTAAGCAATACAATCGTACAAAATTACTGATTTCTTTAAAGCATACGCTGAAAGATTTTATACTGGATTGATATGTTTTTAGATATTGTTTTCAAAAATAATTCAAATTGCGAAAACACAATTCAAAAATGTTACGTTTTGCGGTTTTGTTTTACAGGGTCTGTAAACTAACAATGTTAAAATGGTAGAAAATAAAAATACCTGATCTATTCGCCTCACTGCTAGGCGGCATCTTAACGGCCACTTCTTGTGATAGTCTTTCTCTGTTTGTCATCTTTTATTTGAAGTCAAAACTTGAACAGTTTCAAAAACAAACTTGACCTTGTTGGTGGCACTTGAATCAGCCTCATACCTATCTTATTGACATTGTGTTTCCTAGCAACACAATGAAACCGAGGCAAGTACCCTCCGATCACCGATCTCAGATTACAGATTGTCTTGCGAAGTTTTGAAGGGCAAGTGTGGTATTTTAAGAGACATTTTGGGACATTTTTATGGACGTAACAATAACAATAACGTAATAAAAGGAACCGGAAAGTTTAAAGCGTCTGCTGACACCATCAAAGCAGTAGACGGGGGTGTCCTATGTGATGGGAATGAGGTGTGTAACAGATGGAAAGAATACTGCTCCGAACTGTACAAGAAAAATGACACCATCAACTCCACCCAAATTGATTGGACAAATCTGGAAGAGGAACCACCACCAATAACTGAGGAAGTTAGAGAAACCATTGATGGCATGAAGAACGACAAAAGTCCCGGAAATGATGAAATAGCAGCTGAGACGATAAAGAGCGGGGGTGAACACACTGTTAGCTTCTTCCACAAACTGTGTTCCAAAATATGGAAGGAGAAAAAATGGCCAGATGACTGGGTCAATTCCATTTTCATCCCCATCCCGAAAAAAGGTGACACCCTGCAGTGCAACAATAACAGAACGATCGCACTCATTTCTCACAGTAGCAAAATCCTCTTGAGAATCATTGCAAACAGAATGGAAAAAAATTGGAGACCGAAATAGCTGAAGAACAAGCTGGATACAGGCCTGGAACCGGGACTAGAAATCAAATCCTTAATTTGAAAATGGTGATTGAGAAGTGCAGAGAGCACAACAAGAAGCTATATCTCTGTTTCATCGATTATAGCAAGGCGTTCGACACAGTGGACCACAACGTCCTCTGGAGAAACATGAACGATATGGGCTTCCCACAGCATTTAATACTCCTACTGAAAATGATGTACGAGAAGCAGAAAGCGGCAGTCAGAACGTCATATGGTCTGACGGAATGGTTCGGAATTGGACAAGGTGTTAGACAGGGATGCATCTTATCCCCGCACCTATTCAATATATACTCTGAAACTATTATGAGAAACCCGCTGGAAGATTTCAATGGCAGTGTCACAGTTGGTGGACGACCTATCACTAACTTGAGATACGCGGATGACACCGTGCTAATTGCGTGCAGCATGAATGAACTACAAGAGTTTGTAGAAAGAGTCAGAATACATAGTGAATCTGTGGGACTTTTCCTGAACGCCAAAAAACTAAAGTGATTAAAATTGTAAGAAATCCAGCAGACGAAAATGAAGATCACATCTCTATCAACGGAGAACCAATAGAGAACGTCCAGAAATTCATCTACCTCGGAACAACTTTCATCAACGACTATGACGACTCCGTTTAAATTAAAAGAAGAATCAGAATTGCTAAGAATGCAACCGTAGCCCTAACAAACATCTGGTAAGATAGAAGCATCTCACTGAAGACAAAGAAGAGACTACTGAACTCAATGGTGTTTTCCATCGCTTGCTACGGGTCAGAATGCTGGACCCTGTAAACCTCTGACATAAAGAAAATTGAAAGTTTTGAACTATGGTGCTACCGAAGACTACTCCGCATTAGCTGGGTTGAAAAGATCACAAACGAAGAAGTTATCCGAAGAAGTGGCTGCAAAAGAAGGCTGATGGATCTTATAAACGAACGGAAATTGACATTCACTGGTCATGTCATGCGCCGCGAACATCTCACCAAGCTACTGCTCACTGGGATGGTATACGGACCTAGAGGAAAGGGATGACCCAAGACACGCTACTCAGACTCTATGAGGAAGATTTGTGTAATTTCGATGGCGGATGCTGCGAGGATGGCTCAGGGCCGAGATAAGTGGAGAAACATGGTGCAGAGGGCAACGGCGGGTGGAACACGACCAATCCTTTGATGATGATGAACAATAACTGGGTTTGAGCGGAAGTATTTTGTATTATCCAATGATAGTTTAGTAATTATTGTATTGTTTAGCTGGAAAAATGGTGAGTTGAAGGGAAGAGAAAATGGTGTGTTTTAAGTTTTGAGTGTAGAATAAAAGTGAATAGAAGATTGAGAAACCGAACATTTTGTGTATATTTTATTGTTGTTTTACTCGGATCGCGTATATATATGTGGATTCGTTACAAAGATTTTGGAGGTTCCACCGAGATTGTACAGATACGACGGATTTTGTTTTGTAAATATTATAAATAAGTCGAAACTAATAGTATCTAGATAGTTTAGAGCTCAGTTGGCATGCACATCATTACATTTCCTAGTAGGATGATGATTTGTTATTCTTGATAATGTACCACCACAATAGCATGAAATCCTGTTGGCTGATTGTTGCTAATACTTAAAGAATTGAAACTAGAGCTATTTTACGTGTTTTATCCTCAAAATAGCAAGAGACAATATACAACGCTTAAAGGTGGCAAATCTTTTTACATAAAGCTTAGACAATTTTTGATTGATTGTCCAGAAAATAAGTTTTACAGTAACTTTGAGAAATCACGGTAAATTTCACTAATTAAAACTTTCTTCTTGTAAAAACGTCTCTTACCAAAAGGTTTTATGTATCTATTACAAATATATGTATGTCTGTATGTATGCATACATGAATGTATGTATGCACGCATTTAAGTATATTTGCTTGTATGTATGTATGCATGAATGAAGGTAGGTATGTATGTTTCGGGGTTGGTGAAGCTCATTAGCCTTGGTTGGTATTTTACCTAGGATAAGGTATACTCTGATAAAAAACCTGCAGTTGAAATGTCGCCAGCTATCTAGCCTTGCCTGTTGCTGGAACCAGGCAACTGTTACCTAGACAGTGGCTCTGCTGTTGTACAAGGTTTTGTCACTATAAAGAGATTGTACAGATATTCCTTCAGACCTCAACCTCAATTTGTTTAGTGGCAATGTATGAGTGGCGACCCATGTAGGCTTGACAGGCTGGAAACATGTAGTCACAAATAGAGTGACCAAAATAGACTTGATTGATTTGGCAGGTTTTTAGAATTTTATCTTCAAGATTTGAGACATTTATGGTCTCTGAATTAAATAACAGGAGTCTGTGATATGCTCTTGCTCTCTGCTATTATACAAAACAGTATAATCGATTTTTTGTGATTTTATGTTTCTGAAGAAGAAATTGGTTTTATGGAAGCGTTTGAACGTATTGAATTTTTATCATATATATATATATATATATATATATATATATATATATATATATGTATATATATATACGTATACACCATATAGATAACATAAAAATCAAGTAGAAAATATAAAGAAAAAGTGATCAGAACCAATGCTTACATGAAAAATGAGGGGCGTGGCCAAGTAAATTACTAGACTGTAAAAAAGTTTTAGGTAAGAACATGAGGCTGATATTTCAGCTGATACCAAGATGGGCATGCGAGCTATTATGTAGATAACTAATTGAAAAGGATAGTAAGGCATAAGAGACAAGGCAGATACAGCGTGTTAAAATATACTAGCCATTTCGAACTCGGTATCTACAAAATGACAAAAACCAGCCTTTCGGCCACATAATTCCACTGAGGATTCTTAGTAGGTAATTTGCATGCAAGTCAAATAGCATGTCTCCTAGAAAGTGCTATAGAAATCATTCAAGAAATGTACTGGAGAGATCATTCACACAATGAGTCCACTGAAAATTAGCTTATGTTCACGTTGCTATTCTCCTCTTTCTGTACGGTTTTAAATAGTAAAAGAATGTCACTGAACCTATAAGTACAATTTTTCCCAAGATATATTCTCCTTCCTATGGGAACTTTTTAAAGTCACCTGTATATTAAACTTTATGTTTGTGGATCGAAATTATTGCTTTTAAGGTCTTCCCCTTCAGCAACAGATATGTAGCTTTTGTAACAACTGATCTCATCAATTCACTTGCACACTGGCTCACAATTTTATCTGAGGCACAAGTTGTCTGATACCTTGGAAGGAGATAAAGCATTAGGATACAGCTTGACATAACTTTCCAAAATACTAGCCTTATACAAAGTCAGTATTTGGGGACTTGGCAAGTCTGGCACAGGACCACATGTTTCCACAAAGGACTATTTCTAACAAAATTTTGTTAAGATTCAATCAGTATGACTAATAGAAATTTTATTACTTTTATGTTGACAGGGGAGGAGAGGTTGTCGTTTATATTTCTTAAAATTCCCAAATTGATAACAATAAAAAACGTAATTCATGAGTAAATTTTATTGCATTAAGGACCTTATCGTTTCAATGGAAGGCTTTACAGTTTTACCAAAACATTACTGAAAAGCCTTACCAGAACATTACTGCAAAATCGTTTTACAGTTTTTGCTCTTAAAGGAAGTAATTTTGTTCCACGAGAACAGAGGGAATGAAAGAATTGTGTTCACAGAATGTTGTGTTGGTAAAGAAATATATTGTAGATTTGTAACTTACTAAAATTTTGTTAAAATTATGATGTGAAGAGCCAGGTTAACGTTTTGCAACCAACCAGGAGGCCAAAATACACTGTACTATAAAGATCACAGGGAGCAGAGAGAGCACTTGTTTTAAGCAAACCTCTGCTGTTATCCACGGAGTTTCACTGTTATTTAATTGCACTGCTGAACTGATAACTGTGAAAGTAACTAAGCCAAGACCAGCAAACAACTGGAGTTGCTTCGAATTGGAATTGAACAATAGGCTATGGGTTTCATAACCATAGGCATTAGTTCCACACAAACTCAAGTGTAGAGAGTGTTGCCACAATGTTTCCATTGGAAATGGAAAGACTGCAAAAGAAACATTAAAAAAATTGTTTGAGGTCTGACGACAACATGCAGTAGTAGAATGACTGTTGAAGGTCTTCGACCTTGAAAAAAATGCAGTTTTTCTACCTTATATTAATTGTAATAACTATTTCTTGCTATATATATATATATATATATATATATATATATATATATATATATACGGTGAACGACAAAAACATTTTCTTTTTCTGAGTTTTCACAATAACTGTTTTCATTTTTGCCCCTATTCTCTCCAAGAGGTTGAAAGTGACACTATTATAGAACCAGGAGACACATTTTATCGCACACACTGATTTCCTTGGACAAATATAGAGATCAATGATATGGCAGTGTCAGTCGCATGTTCCACTACAACTTTGGCATTGTAAAACATTTCCTCGCAATTCAAAGAAAGGCATTCGCAATCACTGCGATTTCACTCTTTGGGTCTTCCTTTGAAAGAACGTGAAAAACTGATACAGATTTCCGTTTGAAACGATTAATGCAGGTACGGAAAGTATCATTCTGGTTGAACTAAAGATGAAAAGATAAGTGTTCTTCGATCTAATTAAAGAAGTCTAATTAGAGAAGGACACGTTAGACTGCTTCACGATCTAATCAAAGAAATGCAATTGCTAGCTGACACGAAAATATGGCTTTTTGTGAAGGTCTGCAGAATCTACTATTGACAGTGAATCTTTCCACTAGTTCTAAGGTTGAAAGAATATTTGAAATGGCCAGAAAAATAAAGACTTAAATGTGACCCACAATGTGACCATCTCGAATTAATACTATTGCTCTTCTCAATTTCTGTAAAGAAAGAACAGATTATCATCACTGTGTCGCTGGCTGTGGCAAACCTTTTTGCCAAATCCAATGAGAACGTTTGAAAAGGTGTGTCTGAACAATTCATAGAAAATAAAAGCTGAACATTAATTGTTCAGTTTTCTCGTAGTTTGTTGTTTTTTTCTATATGTGTCTTGGTAGTTAATTTTAAATCAACAATCCTTAGATATTTTAAACGCTTTGTTTGAAGAGGACGTGTTGTATTCTATAAAAATCTGAAGTTAATCTACAACTTTCCTCCCCTTCACTTTTGAATACGCTTTGCTTGACATAAAGTATTCACTTTTGTTTCTTTGTAAGATATTACTACTTTTCCACTACGCTTCCACTTGTTGAGCAACTTACTTTTTTTAAATCTTGGAACTTAAATTAATAGTTTCTGAGTCGTTTTCAAATAGACAGATGCGAATGTATCACTGTTACTTACTTTGCAAAGCATGACGTAGTTTTTGACAAAACATGAAGAACATTCTTCATTTCATCTTCTTCTCAGAGGAAGTATGTTGGGCATTACAGTGAGACTGATTTTAGTTTTGTCAAAATTTTAAAATCAGTACAACTGCAGGAATCCAATTGGTCTACAGTTTTCCTCAGTTTCTTGCTCGGGTTTATATAAAATGATTATATAATCAGATGTATGAGTAAGAAAAACTCTAACTTTACAGTACTCAGAGTTTCATGTCTTTCACAATCTTCAGCTGTACACAAAAATGTTGATGACATTTCACATTCATTTGTTAATATAAAATAATTAAAAATGTCAACTAACGATGATTTATATTAAAGAAGGATTGCAAAAAGAATTACATCTCCAATGAGGTGCGAGGAGTGGTTTTCCTATATGTTCTTCCCGTCTATAAACAATTAAAATGTAGATTATGCTCTCAAATGGTTAAACTGTCAGCTTTCAAATAATTTTTATCTCTATTGTGTAAAGGATTGTAAAAATATTGGAGTTTTTATATTTGTTAATATTGCGTGGTATCGATGATGAACTGACGCCCAAATCACACAAATGTTGTGCTGGCTCCGGTTACTAAAGATATTTTCCATCCCACTTAACTTTGTACATTTTTTCACAGTTAAGAAACTATAATGCACTAAAGTAACAATGATCTGTAAGTCTTAAATGGAAACTATATTACTTTATAAGGTTGTTCCCTTCTGTTAGTTTGTTCAAAGTTGCGAACATGTCAAATGTTCTTTAAGTAATACGGATTTGCACTTTACGCCAAATTTTGACAATGAAGACTCGAATTAATTGAGTAGCCTTCTAAACATAGATGTTTCTACGTTCACATTGTCCTGTTAATTGCTTGTTAGATGATACGATTTTATACTTTCTGAAAAAATATTCGGAAATTATTCTATATATAGGTATATTCTGAAAAATTTTCTAACGATCAGAGGTCATAAGAGTTAACACGTTAACCCCTAAAAATTGAAATAAATTTGCCATTTAAGTAAACAAACGAATAGAATAGGGTTCTTCTGCTACCATTTACAGTGCTCGATGTAAATCCAGAGTGAATATACAAGGTAAAAGAGAAACACTCATCAGCTATACCAGTATAGCTGATGAGTGTAAGACACGAAACTTCAAGTTGTATACACAAGTTTTGACTTTTCTCTTTTCTCTTTTACCTTGCATTTGCCATTTATAAACTTCTGACAGTAGTAAGAATACTTGTTATATATTATTCAAGCATTCAAGCAAAAATCATCCTAGCATAAAGCTAATCCGTTAAAGCTCGTGTTCATATTGTTTTCTCAGCATCCTCTAATTCACATCGTTGTCTTCTTATTGTAATGCTTATAAGACAGAAAATATCGTGTCTTTTTGTTCGTGATTTCAGAGATAAGCCTTAAAACTATTCCAAATGACATGTAAACTCTTAACTGAATTAGTTACAAATATTTGTTTTTGTTGTTATTGTTGTTACTTTTCTTTTTTTATTGTGTTACTTTTATACGAAGTCAGTGAGTTTCAGAGACAATACTTCTCTTAGCCTGTTAGTGTTCTGTCATTGAAGTGTGATGATCGGCTCATTCTATTCCATCACGTCAAATCAACGTTGTCCTGTGTACTTGTATGAACTTTTAAAATGTTACTTCATTTCTTTATGTATTTCACTCTCTATCTTTTGTCTCCTACCACTGCTGGCTTTATACGTCTCTCATGCCTTTTTCTACGAAAGCTGCCAAACTTGGTTAGCCCATGTTCCTAGGTTTAAAGCACAAATGGTTGATCGTTTCTGGGCGTTGTTATTTTTTCGGAAAAAAGCCTATCTACATAAACAAGCAAACAAATGTAATTGGTTTCAAAACTTGTGATGGAAAGAGATTGTTAGAGTTCTTTACCCTGTTAGACTTAAAGGGTGTTGGATATGCGGAGGTCATCTTGAGCCTCGGGGTGTGGAAAACCTGTCCTACAGAGTCCACGGATCACCCTTTATCAAGATGAATTACCCGTTTTAGCTATCCCTCCTAGGGTTATGGAAACCCTTCTCCTTTTGCTCTGGCCTCCCTGAGAAGGGGCAGAGCATTCCTTTGGCGTGGGAACTTCCGTATTGTGGTCACAGTCCAGGAATAGTCAAACTCACTGCCTTGTGAGTTGGTCATTTGACCAAAAGCTAGGCCCACCGTCGATAGCTGTAGTTGGCGTCTGCAACATAGAAATATGCGGGTTAAAACGACCGCCATTGATGCTGGCAATCAGCAGGGTATCAATGGAAACTTGGCTACTGCACATCAAAGAAAGAGAAGGCGAGGAGATCCAAAGAGGAGAAAGAGACGCAAGAAAGAGAAGCAAAAGCAGATGATCCTGATTGTCGGTACGCTCAATGTAAGAACGATGAGTGGAAAGGAAAGAGAAATGGTAAGGGAAGGTTTACAGGACAGCAGTAAGACCAGCATTTTTGTATGGACATGAGACTGTGTCTACATTAAAAAGACGGGAAGCTGAACTGGAAACAGGAGAGGTGCTGGTGCTTCGGTGGTCACTTGGGATCACGTGATTCGACAGGATTCGAAATGAATACATCAGGGGCACAGCCCATATCAGGAAACTGGGAGATAAGCTAAGGGAACCAAGGCCCAGGTGGTTCTGACATGTTATCAGGAGGGAAGAGGATTAAATTANGTGGTTTTCCTATATGTTCTTCCCGTCTGTAAACAATTAAAATGTAGATTATGCTCTCAAATGGTTAAACTGTCAGCTTTCAAATAATTTTTATCTCTATTGTGTAAAGGATTGTAAAAATATTGGGGTTTTTATATTTGTTAATATTGCGTGGTGTCGATGATGAACTGACGCCCAAATCACACAAATGTTGTGCTGGCTCCGGTTACTAAAGATATTTTCCATCCCACTTAACTTTGTACATTTTTTCACAGTTAAGAAACTATAATGCACTAAAGTAACAATGATCTGTCTGTAAGTCTTAAATGGAAACTATATTACTTTATAAGGTTGTTCCCTTCTGTTAGTTTGTTCAAAGTTGCGAACATGTCAAATGTTCTTTAAGTAATACGGATTTGCACTTTACGCCAAATTTTGACAATGAAGACTCGAATTAATTGAGTAGCCTTCTAAACATAGATGTTTCTACGTTCACATTGTCCTGTTAATTGCTTGTTAGATGATACGATTTTATACTTTCTGAAAAAATATTCGGAAATTATTCTATATATAGGTATATTCTGAAAAATTTTCTAACGATCAGAGGTCATAAGAGTTAACACGTTAACCCCTAAAAATTGAAATAAATTTGCCATTTAAGTAAACAAACGAATAGAATAGGGTTCTTCTGCTACCATTTACAGTGCTCGATGTAAATCCAGAGTGAATATACAAGGTAAAAGAGAAACACTCATAAGCTATACTAGTATAGCTGATGAGTGTAAGACACGAAACTTCAAGTTGTATACACAAGTTTTGACTTTTCTCTTTTCTCTTTTACCTTGCATTTGCCATT
This sequence comes from Morbakka virulenta, assembly GCA_003991215.1. Lineage (NCBI taxonomy): Eukaryota > Metazoa > Cnidaria > Cubozoa > Carybdeida > Carukiidae > Morbakka > Morbakka virulenta. The sequence goes on from RDPX01000240.1 coordinate 97,904, forward strand.
TATAAACTTCTGACAGTAGTAAGAATACTTGTTATATATTATTCAAGCATTCAAGCAAAAATCATCCTAGCATAAAGCTAATCCGTTAAAGCTCGTGTTCATATTGTTTTCTCAGCATCCTCTAATTCACATCGTTGTCTTCTTATTGTAATGCTTATAAGACAGAAAATATCGTGTCTTTTTGTTCGTGATTTCAGAGATAAGCCTTAAAACTATTCCAAATGACATGTAAACTCTTAACTGAATTAGTTACAAATATTTGTTTTTGTTGTTATTGTTGTTACTTTTCTTTTTTTATTGTGTTACTTTTATACGAAGTCAGTGAGTTTCAGAGACAATACTTCTCTTAGCCTGTTAGTGTTCTGTCATTGAAGTGTGATGATCGGCTCATTCTATTCCATCACGTCAAATCAACGTTGTCCTGTGTACTTGTATGAACTTTTAAAATGTTACTTCATTTCTTTATGTATTTCACTCTCTATCTTTTGTCTCATACCACTGCTGGCTTTATACGTCCCTCATGCCTTTTTCTACGAAAGCTGCCAAACTTGGTTAGCCCATGTTCCTAGGTTTAAAGCACAAATGGTTGATCGTTTCTGGGCGTTGTTATTTTTTCGGAAAAAAGCCTATCTACATAAACAAGCAAACAAATGTAATTGGTTTCAAAACTTGTGATGGAAAGAGATTGTTAGAGTTCTTTACCCTGTTAGACTTAAAGGGTGTTGGATATGCGGAGGTCATCTTGAGCCTCGGGGTGTGGAAAACCTGTCCTACAGAGTCCACGGATCACCCTTTATCAAGATGAATTACCCGTTTTAGCTATCCCTCCTAGGGTTATGGAAACCCTTCTCCTTTTGCTCCGGCCTCCCTGAGAAGGGGCAGAGCATTCCTTTGGCGTGGGAACTTCCGTATTGTGGTCACAATCCAGGAATAGTCAAACTCACTGCCTTGTGAGTTGGTCATTTGACCAAAAGCTAGGCCCACCGTCGATAGCTGTAGTTGGCGTCTGCAACATAGAAATATGCGGGTTAAAACGACCGCCATTGATGCTGGCAATCAGCAGGGTATCAATGGAAACTTGGCTACTGCACATCAAAGAAAGAGAAGGCGAGGAGATCCAAAGAGGAGAAAGAGACGCAAGAAAGAGAAGCAAAAGCAGATGATCCTGATTGTCGGTACGCTCAATGTAAGAACGATGAGTGGAAAGGAAAGAGAAATGGTAAGGGAAGGTTTACAGGACAGCAGTAAGACCAGCATTTTTGTATGGACATGAGACTGTGTCTACATTAAAAAGACGGGAAGCTGAAGTGGAAACAGGAGAGCTGCTGGTGCTTCGGTGGTCACTTGGGATCACGTGATTCGACAGGATCCGAAATGAATACATCAGGGGCACAGCCCATATCAGGAAACTGGGAGATAAGCTAAGGGAACCAAGGCCCAGGTGGTTCTGACATGTTATCAGGAGGGAGGAGGATTAAATTAAAAGGAGAATGCTGGATTTGAACGTAGCAGGACGACAAAAGCTTGAAAGATCTAAGAAAAGATACATGGATTTGATAGCAAAGGACATGAGAGCAGTAGGAGTACGGAAAGAGGATGTAGCAGAACATGGAAAATCGAGGAGACTGATCCGCTGTGGTGACCTCTAACGGAATAAGCCGAAAGTTAAAGAAGAAGAAGATTTAAAGGGGTGTGTTTACCTGATGGTTTGTACATTGTATCTGTTTAAAGAGGACTTTAATCTCCTTTAAAGTCAAAAGGTCTGGAATTGAGTTTCGTTAAGAAAATGGTTGAAAAAGTGTAATAGGGGGGTTAAATCTACTATGATAAAAAAATTGGTTGTTGCAATAAAATGGGAAAATAACACTTGCAGGTTGACATAATTCTCTTTTGTTTGTATTTTTTGTTTGCCTCAGTGTACTCTAAAATTCTGGATACATGCCTCCTGGTTATAAGCTCCCGATTGTAAGCCCTGATTATAATCCCCTTCGGGTATAAACCTTTTCTGGAATGTAATAATGGCATTAGCAATTGTGCAAAAAGCTTTGGTATTTGTTCTACTGGGTAACTACCATCTGTACTTCTTGCAGCTACTGCACTTGCTTTATGAACGTTTAACGACCTAAACTGGCATTTAAACTCCTCCAGCATCAATGTGCCTTCTGCAAACATGAAATACCTTTATTCTTGAGTGCAGCGTTGTGACGTGTGTGATTGAACAATGTTATCTTGACCTGTGGGGTGGCGCCCAAAGAAGGGTTATCAAACAAGTCTTATTTTGTCTTTTGCTCGGATGTATGACTTCATTTCGAACGTTCGCACGCTTCTTTCTTTCAAACGTGACAGAAATTTTTATTTTTGCACAATTATGAAGACGGAAGCAACGAAGAAGAAATATCATATTTTCAAACCGAAAGTTTTAAACTGGCATATGAATAATGGTAAGTTTCAAAATTCAACATTAATAGAAAACAAATAAGAACTTGGGCAACAAAGGAGGAGAAAATTTAAATGTAAAAATTCCAAAACAAAGCCTCTGGGTGAGGCTGTGCATCAAAATTACTTAGTATGGAGGAAATCTTGTGTGGTAATTGCCAGAAGGCACGAGAATAAAGGAAAAGTGCCAAACGTTGGTGGTTTAACACTTGAACCGACCAGTCGATAGAAGATCATCACCCTGACAAAAATTAGAAGCTTCCATATCAATTAATTGTTACATTTCGTCTAAAATAAGAATTTTGTAAGAATATAATTTTAAATAGTGCTATTTTGCAACGTTTTACAATATAACAAGATAAAACAGATTAAATCTGCAATGTACTTGGAATAAAACTCTTTCACATTGAAAGGGAAAAATAATCACTTCTCAAAAAATGTAAAATACAACGGTCCTTGAACTTCTAACTTCTGCATAAAAGTCAATATTTGCTGCTAACAGAAGTCATTGAACCCACCCGTCCTGTTGTTATTTATGTAAGCAACGTAAAATATGGCCAACCACCATTACCCTGCAATCTTTAACCACCAGCAACTAGGTGATGAGAATTTGGGAGTTAGGTGTAAAGCAAGTTTTGCTTTCCCTGCTAATGGAAAAAGAAACAAGATCCTAGCCAAAACAGCTTTCATTAATACTTGCACATTACTGGAATGAATTATTTTTTACTACCTTGTTTGTTATAACCCCGGTTAAAAATAACATATCTTCACTTTATCCCGGAGGTAATTCTAACAAATATTATTTCTATCTGGGGGCAATTCTAACGTATGTTATTTTTTCCATGAGGTTATTCTGACATGTTTCTTTTACTTTGGGTAAAACGAGCGTAGGGGTAAAAGTGATATATTACACCGGCACTATATCTCACCACATGAAGTCATATCAGATTGCACCAGATTGCCGGATTANGTGATTGAACAATGTTATCTTGACCTGTGGGGTGGCGCCCAAAGAAGGGTTATCAAACAAGTCTTATTTTGTCTTTTGCTCGGATGTATGACTTCATTTCGAACGTTCGCACGCTTCTTTCTTTCAAACGTGACAGAAATTTTTATTTTTGCACAATTATGAAGACGGAAGCAACGAAGAAGAAATATCATATTTTCAAACCGAAAGTTTTAAACTGGCATATGAATAATGGTAAGTTTCAAAATTCAACATTAATAGAAAACAAATAAGAACTTGGGCAACAAATTAGGAGAAAATTTAAATGTAAAAATTCCAAAGCAAAGCCTCTGGGTGAGGCTGTGCATCAAAATTACTTAGTATGGAGGAAATCTTGTGTGGTAATTGCCAGAAGGCACGAAAATAAAGGAAAAGTGCCAAACGTTGGTGGTTTAACACTTGAACCGACCAGTCGATAGAAGATCATTACCCTGACAAAAATTAGAACCCACCCGTCCTGTTGTTATTTATGTAAGCAACGTAAAATATGACCAACCACCATTACCCTCCAATCTTTAACCACCAGCAACTAAGTGATGAGAATTTGGGAGTTAGGTGCAAAGCAAGTTTTGCTTTCCCTGCTAATGGAAAAAGAAACAAGATCCTAGCCAAAACAGCTTTCATTAATACTTGCACATTACTGGAATGAATTATTTTTTACTACCTTGTTTGTTATAACCCCGGTTAAAAATAACATATCTTCATTTTATCCCGGAGGTAATTCTAACAAATATTATTTCTATCTGGGGGCAATTCTAACGTATGTTATTTTTTCCATGAGGTTATTCTGACATGTTTCTTTTACTTGGGGTAAAACGAGGGTAGGGGTAAAAGTGATATATTACACCGGCACTATATCTCACCACATGAAGTCATATCAGATTGCACCAGATTGCCGGATTAACTTCTACAACTGAATTAGAGCTCTTTTTACCTACTGCTTGTTTATACCAAAGATGAGATAGTTGAAGTAAGAAACTAATGGCCAAAGGGACCAACAAAAAACAAGGATCCTCACGGAGCATTTTTTCAGGACTTCATGAACAAAATCTCAGCAAAAGAAGTAAGAAATAATTTTGGCCTACCAATACGGGTACCTGTTCTAAGAGTAACCCTGCCTGTACCAACAGACAGATGTACAAATGTGTTAACGCTGAAATAGATGCAGATATTACTAGATCCATATCTGGCACTAATGTTAATTGGTCAACTATACTACAAGTATTGTTACTAAGAAGGTTAAAGGGACAAAGCTGATGAGTTACCAGCGTTTAAAATTTTTTTAGAAATCCCATAAAGAAAAGGTAATGGAATAGGTGCAAATCCAAAGTGCTTAACGATGCCCGGTCTTTTGGTGTAAAAGTAATTAATTTTGAAATAGTAACAGGTTTACAATATAATATATTGGTTTTATGTTTAATGACAATCGTTATCGAATATTCAATGATACAATAAAAAACAGAAAAAAATAAGAATCATAAAGCAAAAGTATTTGATATGGACTTTGTAAGGGATATAGTATTGGTTCTTGGCAAGAAAAGAAGAGGGGTGAAGCTTCTTAGCAATGTAGTAACCATTGGTGCTTAGGGCATATCGCACGCGAATACGTAGTAAACGGAGCCATGAAATTGGAAACATAAAAAATAGAAGAAGACGACATAGAATATTACCAAATACGTATAATGATGGGAACTTTTCTAGTAAAGGGTTTTACTGTTCAATGGATGAAAAACACAAAATATGATACAGTGCAGCAATATCTATTATCCATTACAATCAAAAGGTACCAAAGCATTTGAAAGTGTACACCAGTGTAATGTGATATCCCTGTGAGTTAATAACACCAACCACAAGCTGTAGTTTCCGATTTAAACCTTCAACTTGACTATAACTTTAAGTGCAACTTTAACTTTAAGGTTAACTATTACTGTTCAAATTTAATGTGACTTCTACAACTGAACAGCCACGTAAAGTAAGTTGAAACTTAGGCATCTTTTTGACAGCCATACAAATCGCGGATCAAAATACAGTATAGTGACAAAACCTCAAAAATAAAAAGCATAATTCTCTACTCCTATCACAACACGCTAGAATCTTACTATAATTGTGCTGCTGTAATACAATCACATAACAGTAAAGTTTCAAAGAAAATAATTCACTAATTACCGACCCCTAAATGTTAACTTAGGGTAAACATTTAGAACTTTGCATACTTTTACCGCTATTAAACAATAGCACACTAGTTACAGGTTAGTCCATGACAGGGTTTAGCATACATATCTTTGTGACTGACCTCACTAACTCAGGATTATGCATAATGTTCAGTTTTATTGTTGTAACCTTTCCATCTTTACCTGGATAAACTTCAGTTACCCTAGAAAGTGGCTAATTGTTTCTTGGTAAAATTTTATCAACTAATAAGACAATGCCACCTTCTCTAACATTCTTTCTATCTTTTAGCAATTTTTGACAGAGCTGCAGCGTAGGAAGGTATTCCTTACACCAGCGTTTCCAGAACAGATCAGCCAAGTACTGAATGTTCTTCCATCTCCTTGCATGAATGTCATCCTTAGTAAACACTCCTGGAGGACCACTGAAATATTTACCCAGCTGTAACATCATGTTTGGTACAACAGGCAGAGGATCAGTAAGGTCAACTGATACCACGGTGAGTGGTTTACCACTTAACACTGATTTAATCTCACAGTACTGCTCTTAATCCAAAAATGTGAATATGCATCCATATCTTTTCCCAATGTGCCAACCCCTTTTACCATAAAATGGCACAAAACAGTCAAGGCCAGTATTTGTGAACTGTTGCTGGTTTGTCTGCAGTCTTTCTTTAGGAAGATTACCCATCTTCTGCTCCAGTGGCTTTTCCCTTATCCGTTTACATATAACACATTTCTTCAGTACTCGCTTTGTTAATGGACGCACTTTAAGTATCCAATATTGCTGACGAATAAGATCAAATGTATACGTATATCGACAGTGCCTTACTTTTACTTCATGCAGGTATCTTGTGATAAGAAGTGCCACATGACTATCACGAGGTATAACAGCAGAAAAATTAGTATTCTCAGATACAAGATCTTTCAGTAATCTGTTTCCAATTCTTTCAACTCCGTTCATCCTCTAAATACGACTCAAGCTTATAACGTTTATTGGGTTTAGTTAATTGGTTTTCGTGCCTGAGTACTTTGCCTTCATTAGAATTCTCCTGACTTTGAACAAACCATATTATGGCTGTTTCAGCTTGACGTATGTCCTCTGCTGTGATCTGTTGAGGTTGCTTGGATCTGTTATTTTGCAAGCAGCTACTAAATCTCTAAAGCCATGCAAACACTCTGTATAACCTTTATCATTTGTTACCAGACATTTTGTAACTGTCTTGACTTTAACATCACTACCACCTATGTTATGACTTACAAGACGCGTTGGCCAGTGTGAATCAACTTTCCATAAAATGTTTGGGCCCTGTTCCCAGCGATTACCCTTTAGCAATTTTGTTGGACTTAATCATCTAAATGCATCATCAGCTGGATTTTATGCCAAGGTCACATATATCCATTGGTTAGGACTTGTACCTTCACGTATAGTACTAATCCTGTTGGCCACAAATGTGTGAAATCTCTTTGTTTCATTGGTTGTGTTAGCCAACAATTGTATCAATATCTAAGTCCAGCTCCTTTTTAATGAAATTGTCCTTATTTAATGACAGTACTGCTACTTGCAGCTCTGACTTGGGTATACTCATTGTCTTTATTAAAGCTAACCGAGTCTTTCTCATTACAAGGGCATAGTGCATTTTGCCATCTGTGTTAGCAAACCTCAGATAGGATATTCACTCATATCCCTCTTGTGAAGCATCAGCAAGCTGATGCAAATTAGTATCAACTACCTTTCCAAACTCTTTAGATTAAAATGCCTGCTGATATCATAATAGATTAACATCTCCAAACCTATAGGTCATTGGGACCATTTAACTTTGTTACATTCCTCCTCAGGGTCATCCTAGCTTTTCTTGATTCGGCACTCTTGCTGCAAGATTATCTTTGCTTGTAAGACAGCAAAACTTAGTATTCACCAAGGATCATACATTGAGCTAATAACTCTGAGTAATCTTCTGGTATACACTGCTTCTATTGATTTTATTTTTAAACTAAAGGCATGTGATTTAGTGCCCCACGTAACTCCCAGAGCCCTCTCAATAGGCAATTCTTTTAAATCTAGATCCAGTCTTTGAAATTTTTGGCTGTATCATCATGGTTGATAATTTTAGTTGTTGTTGTTTGAAATCCATTTAGTGAGTCGGAAGCCTCATTTCTTTAAAAGATTGCTTAACTCTGACACTGAATCTATTCCTTGCTTTTTAGTATTAACTTTTCTGACAGCCATACAAATCACTAATTAAAATACAACATCGTAACAAAACCCAAAAAAACGAAAAGCTTGATTCTCCACTCTTCCCACAATATCCATTCAGAAATTAAAGAGGAAGATACTCCAGAGAAGAATGACATTTGCTTATTTTTCTGGACCCCAATCACAAAGAGAAATAGCTAAAATGTGATGTTGTGGAAGCCAAAGGAAGAAGAAGAAATGTTAGCTATTTCAGAATAGCAAAAAAGAAAAGAGCTATTGATTCGCTAAACATCACCAGCAATATTATTATCCACTGTCTGAGTAACTTTTCTTTTTACATAATGATTAAATAGTGGTTTATCCAGCTAAAATGTTTAAAGACATACAATAAAAAATTTTTGTAAGGAATTGTGAAGGGAAAATTTAATACTTGCTGCCGCCTGGAAACATTTTGTTGTCGAAAATGAGAGAGAGAGAGAGAGAGAGAGAGAGAGGAAGAGAGAAAGGGAGACAAAGACAGACAGACAGACACACAGACAGACAGAGGGGGATAATTAAACAGAGGCATTGAACTAAAGTTCAACTAAGGCAACATGAAGACTGGATGGTGGTAGAAGTGTGTACGTTATTGTTGAAATTAAAGTATAGCTGTTAAAATGGATATACAAGCGACGCTGTAGAATGCTTCATATACCACAATAGATGATTCAATTTAAAGCTAACTCAATGTTAAATAAAACGACCAAAGCCCTGCAGTCCAGAAACTTTTCCTTGCAGCCACAGAGTGGGTGCACAAGGAAAAACCATGTTGCCTGCAGGTAATCTCTTATTTCTAATCTTTAAATATACTGTTTATTAGGCTGCAGTTTTAAATTCTATGTTATGCGGTAACAGAAACATAAAATGGGTTCTTGTAATGCTAATTTTTTCTAGTTCTATTGACTTTTTATTTATTTGGTTGTAGATGGAAAACACCTACACAAAATGGCTCCTTACACATCTGCTGACTGAAAAATCAATTGAGGGCAAATGGAAAAATCTGAAAAAATTGTTTCTTGGAGATTTTTGTTTCACTTATAGCATGCTGATACAATCAATAACACACCACCACCTTCGCTTGAGGCCAATCATTTGGTAAGCCGTTGCCTACTGGTCATTTGGTTATCTAACAGTAATGTTTATCAATAAATCAGTCACGCATTGTTACAAAAGAGTAGGAGCAACAAAATGAATACTATATCCACTTACAATAGACAAATATTAACTCTACATTTCAAATGGCTAAATGACAACCTAGGGCTATCAAAAAAGTTTAAAATATATTAAGCTAAGGGTTTGGACAAAATCGCTCTTTTATTAAATTTCCTATGCTCTAAAAAGAAGGAATAACTTTGAAGGAAGAATCTGCTGCAAGGGTAGGAAGCTGTCTTGGTAGGACAATAATCAACAAATATCAGGTGCGAAAGTGTATTACCAGGTCTCTGCAAGATTGATACGAATTGACAAAAATAGAATATATGCAAAATGTTAGTATGGTATCTAAATTTTGGCTTTCATGCAAGGTTTTTATGGCCAGTGCCGAAGTGAGAGATTGCAGTTACGAGAATGCATATGGCAGAATAGGAATTACTCAATAAATCAAAAAATTTCTTGGCTTACTTTACAAGGCATGAGAAGTAAGAACGGTGTTAGTTTTGAGGTATTGCAGTAAACGAACGATACTGAATGACCTTCTACATGTTAGAAATGGAAAAAATAGAAGGAGAAAGAAGCATGCGATGAAGTAATGGAGAGTTTAGAGGGTATGGATATTGACAGATATGTCAGAGAAACAAGAGAAGAGCTTGGTAGAGAGAATTTTATTCCATTTTGCACTAGCAGCGATGAAAGTACAGCAGTAACAAAAGAATAAAAGGGGAAGGCCAGTAAGATAGATGTCTACTTTCCGCTCAGTGTACTCTACAAAGATGATGCTTGATACAGAAAAAAGCTTGTGTATTTAAAAAGCTTCTCAACGGACTTTGAAACTGAGGTCATGCATCGTCTTCCTCATTTTTATAAAATCAATGTCGGAGCTCGGTCAGATCAAGAAACGTAGTACACGCTTTTTTTTATAAGCAACGCAATATTTTGACTCAGGCTCACTGTTGCTTAGCTTTTGCAGGAAACCAGCCTAACTAGTTGCTTAGCTGTTGCTTAACATTTCCACTTCTTTTTTGTTTGAACTCCAAAAAGTAGTGTAGCCCCTCCCCCTTTAAACAAAGAGGACGTTTTCCCCCTCCTCCCCTCTATAAGGAATAGTTTTATTTAAAGATGAACATCTGTGTTGGTACATGAACATGGCGCCAGACACTGACGTCATTAAAATTTCGAACAGGCAAAAGAACTAAAAGAGATCATTCTACTGTATTCTATTGGTTTTTAGGATTTTTAACTTGTTTTTATCGAAGATATTCTTCTGTTGAGTAGAAAATAGAATTTCTCAAAAATAATTTTGTACGGTACACGAAACGAGCCTGGGTTGTTGCTTAACAGTTGCTTAAAAT
>RDPX01000240.1:120754-136483 GCA_003991215.1 Morbakka virulenta
CTGATATGGACTATTTTCTGTATTTCTTGCAAGTGTATTTCTTCAGGGGTCAATCAGAGACGATTTTGAATTCCCTTTTCCACCATACCTCGTGCACCAATCACAAAAGGTATGAAAGCTATTTTGAGATACGACATCAGCTCTATTTCGATCTGAAGATTTTTGTATGACAGCATAACATATTCTTTGGCAGAAATATTGTCTGTGAGAATTGTCATACAATAAGAAAGGCACAATTTCTTCCTGTCACCTTTAATTACCATATCTGGTCAGTTTCCTTGGATTGATGTGTGTATTTATTGGAATGTCGCAGAATATAGTGGCATCCGTTCCTTTTAGTGTAGATAAAGTTTTGTGTTGAAACCACTTGAGTTCCTGAGGTGTGTCTCTTGGAGGCACACAATGTCATAGTCCTTCATAGATTGTCCAAGCAGGTCTGCCTTCACGTCAGTATATCCTTCAATATTAAAGGAGGCGACAGCCAGTGCCGGTTCTGAAAAGAACCCGTGTTTTTGACTCTGGTGTGAACGCATGTTGATCGTATGTCGCGGGTAGCGTTGATATAGCGTTGATTGTCGATTGTTAAGAGTTTGGCAGAAATTGGCCGACTGAGGGTTGGATTCTCAGGGTTTCCCGGGATGCGCCACGAAGAGGCTTTCTGCTAGCATCCCACCGGTGAGTGGATTAGTCCTTCAGAAAAAAGCAATTGATTTCGCGAAAGCGCTTGGTGTAACCGACTTCAAAGCATCGAATGGATGGGTTGACAAGTGGAAAGCGAGAAATAGCGTCACGTTTAAAATAGTGTCAGGTGAAGTTAAATCATGCACGCCAGAGATGACTGCGCACTGGAAAGAAACTCATTTACCAACGATTCTGTCAAGGTATGACCTAAAAGACATATTTAACGCTGATGAGTTTGGCTTTTTTCCAGGCGTACCCAATAAAACGTTGGAGTTAAAAGGTGAAAAGTGTACTGGTGGTAAACACAGTAAAGTTAGACTCACCGGAATGACTGCAGCCAGTACTACAGGTGAAAACCCTCTTTGCTTGTCATTGGAAAAAGCAATAAACCACGATGTTTTAAAAACGTGAAGTGTTTACAGTGTATCTACAAGGCACAGGCAAAAAGTTGGATGGATTCAGAGATCTTCACAGATTGGATCAAACAGCTCGATCGAAAATTTCTGGCTGAGAATCGTAAAGTAGAGTTTATTGTGGATAATTGCCCTGCACAACCAGAAGTGCCGAATTTGATGGCTACCGATCTCATCTCTTTACCGCCAAATACGACCTTCATCACACAGCCAATGGACCAAGGGGTTATACGATCGCTGAAAGCTAAATACCGAACAAAAGTGATTTGTAAGTACATCAACGCAGTCGACTCCAAAAAAGAAATGCCAAAAATCACCGTTTTGGATGCTATGCTTATGTTCGAGCAGTCGTGGTTTGCATTGCCTGACAAAACAATCATTAATTGCTTAAAAAAAGCAGGGATTTCCAAAGAAAGTCAAGTGAATGCAGTTGATGATACTGATGATCCCTTTGCGCAATTAACAGAAAGCCGAGACGAATAAACGGCAGTTGATCCGACCTTGGCCCCAAGTAACTTTACTCCTAAAGCCTTCCTTGATATGAACGAGAATGTTGAAATCTCTACTCAATTACTAACAAGTGATGACGAACTTCTTCAAGAGTTTACCACTGGGAATTGCAACAACGAAGATGCTGATATGATTGAAGATGAAAGCGAAGAAATGGTTCAACCAAGTAAAAAAGCCTTATTTGAAGCAATGGAGTTGGTTGAGAACTATTCTCTCTTTCAAAATGAGGATATTGCTATTCAGATGAGGAGATATACTGCCAGACTTAATTAATTGTTTACATCAACAATACTTAAGAAACAAAAGACAATCACAGACTATTTTACCGTTTGTAAGCAATCAAATTCGTCAAACATAGGTTGAAAAACGTGTACTAAGTGTTTTTTCTCCATCCACAAACCTATTTTTCCGAATACTTCGATTTTTCGAACCCTCGATAGTTCGAACTATTTTTTCAGTCCCTTGGGAGTTCTAAAAATCGAGGTAGAACTGTATGTTTGAAATGGTTACTTTAGACAAACTGTGAGGTTTTCAAGATCAAAACATTCTACGGTAAGTTAATTTTCTTTTTAGTTTTAACGTCATTTGCCCCCATGAATTGAGGCTCAGACGGTGCTCTTCAAAGTGACTTTGTTTTGGCAGTGAGAAATTTCTTGGCCGGATGCAGTTCCTGACGCCAACCAATGGCCTTTTTCTTTTGTAAAGTGCCAGATTCTCCTCGCCGCTAGAGGAATCGAATACGGAACCTCTTGGTTACTGTGCAACTGCATTAACCATTAAACCACGGTTCCTCATTCTAAGTACATTTAAATAATACTAGAAATTTTATTTCAGATGAAAATTTAATGAAAGAAGTCAATACAACAACAGTAACATGTACAAATCAGCCTAGTCATTTTCCAGCAATAAAATGGCACACTCAAAAAACAATGATAGAAACAATAAGATTATAATAAAAATTAAAAATAATTGAATTATTGTTTTTATTACAATTAATATACCTGTTATTGTTAACATAGCTTACATTTAGATACAATTCCTTCATAAATGGTTGCTTAACTGAAATACAGAGAAATGCAAATATCTAGGAACAGTGCTGAACAAGGAAGTAGATGCAAAACGCGGGAAGCATTGGTACCTATTGTAGTGTTCTTCAAGCTAACTTTAGTTCGACAAAACTGAAGTCGTTACAAATGCTGAAAAGTCGTGCTTCAAAGATAATCTCCCAAAACAAAAGAGACTGTACTCTTGAATTACCATGCCTTCAAAACGTAACAAAACGTCATCTCTGTTACTTCGTTCGTAAGTGCATGGTTAAAGACATATGTGAACAGTTTGGTGAATATTATCAACTCATTCAACACAATCACGGTACACGTAATAACAATCTTTCCTTGAGACTACTAAAAATGAGGACAGAATATGGAAAAAGAGCAGTTNAAAAGTCGTGCTTCAAAGATAATCTCCCAAAACAAAAGAGACTGTACTCTTGAATTACCATGCCTTCAAAACGTAACAAAACGTCATCTCTGTTACTTTGTTCGTAAGTGCATGGTTAAAGACATATGTGAACAGTTTGGTGAATATTATCAACTCATTCAGCACAATCACGGTACACGTAATAACAATCTTTCCTTGAGACTACCAAAAATGAGGACAGAATATGGAAAAAGAGCAGTTTCGTTTACTGGTGCGAAAATTTACAATGAGCTACCAATGGATGTGAAAAAGATAAAAAATTTTAATTCTTTTTAGCTATCAGTTAAACAATTTTATAGTTAGTCAGTTTTTATTTTTAAATCCTTTAAATTTCTATTAAAGTAGTTGTTATCTTAATTTTACAGGACGCACATTGAAAACAGCATATCTTTTTGTTGAAGTGTTTTATCCTGTACAAAGATTCATTATAAATATATAAATAAATAAATAAATAAACAAGACGGAAAACAACATGGTTTGCAACAACCTTAAAAAACTTGAAAATATCTTCTTCTTCTTCTTTCGGTCTTGTTCCATCACTAAGACGGGTCGGCCGCTCGACACAGTCTGCGCCACTTTCCGCGCTCCTTGTAGTCCTCCGGATCTGCTCCAACTTACCTCATGCCCTCCTTTATAACATCTCTCCATCTCAGCCTCTGCCTGCCTCTGCTCCTTTTCCCTTGGACTGTCGCCTGCCAAGCTAGTTTTGTCGGGTTCTCTTGACTCCTCCTCATCACGTGCCCATACCATTTCAACCTTGCTTCTCTTATCTTGTTGGATATGTTTGTGACGCCAACAAACCTTCGAATGAAGATATACACAAACACAAAATCTTGATGATGAATTTCTTGACAGATATGAAGCATTGTATTGACTGTTAAAACAGGAGTAGGCCTGTTAGCAGGAAATGTAACGAATTTTCAAAGATGATGAGCTAAAATAACCGACCTCAGAGAACACCAGCCACCTTAAAAACACAATTATCTGTATGACAAGCGACCATCCACCTTAAAAACACAATTATCTGTATGACAAGCGATTGAGGAACTTGTTTAGTTTATGTACGTAATGAAAATTGTTAACCAGGATTTGTGTTTGTTTTCGTAGTAAAACAGGATCTAGGTGAGGTGATCAAAACATCCATCTTGGGTAGTGAATATGTGAAGTGACGCAACGACGGTGCATTGCTGATTTTTGACAAGCAATCTGAGATCGAGTGTAGCTTTGGATGGCCCTGTTAATATTTAGCCAGCTGAATTTTTCAGTAACAAATTATAGTAAAGCTCAAATTCCGGATATAGTTGATTGTAGTAATGGACTATATCTGATTATAAATTTGATGACGTATTGATGCAGACATGTATAGGTGAGTGTCATTTGTAAAGATAAAGAAAAGAGATTTCTTCTTTCCAGGGTTGTCAACCGTCCAAACAACAAAGTTAACTCTTCATCATCATGTGTCCGTTGATTTGTCTTCCATCCCAAATTCGATGTCCCAATCAAATTACTCTCCCCAGTTCCTTTCTGACGTTTCGGGTTTTTGCTCACGTGACCTATCAAATGTACGTTGTGCCCCACCGTTCATCCTTTCTGCACGCGCTTGTGAGGAACGCAGACCTTTTACATACCTTCAACAAAACAGCAAATTTCCAAGCCAAAAGTAACGGAAAAACCTAAGCAAAGTAAGTTAATGACTATGCATTTAATTGATGAAGAAACATCAATCTATTTTCTGATTACGCCTTTTCCTTTCGTTTGTATTACTTTACGTTAAACTTGGCTATCCTCCTTTTTCATTCTCCTTTGAGTAAAATCACCCAACAGCCGTTAATCACAACCATTATGCTTGATACACACATTGCTTCAACTCCTCTTCATTTCACGTACTTTGGTGAATTAAAGAAGGCTTTTTGTAGTGTGATAGCAATACTGCACTCACATTTTTGTATTTTGCCGACAGGTTTTACTAACCCGAGTTTGGTTGAGCAAAGTCGATACTGTTGCCTATGAACCTCTTGAAGTGTTGTTTCTGGGTAAAAAAGTAGATGACGTTTAAAGTTTAGGATGCCAGCCATCAAGTTTCCTCGCAATATACTGAATTAAATATGAATTCCGCCACAGAGGGATAGGTAGTGTTAAAACCTGGCGTTTACCCAGCTTCTTTGTGTACCGCATTTCTGCCGCTTCTTTTGCGCCAACATTTTCTTGAATTGTGCAGTGCATACTGTAGGCGTTTTTCATTATCTGTCGACCAAGGTCTTGGTAATTTTGATAAAATATACTTGCAAGTCGAATGCATATGGCGTGGTGGTGGTAACAGTAGGCTTTACACTTTACTTCACTTAACCCTATATCTGGTAATTGGAACCAGTTCAAAGTCTGAAGGTATGTGTTTTTGACACCAGGAGGAACACATCTTTTCATTAGATAGAGTTATCAAAGAATTCGCTTTTTTAGGGGCAAAGAACCTTCGCCTAGTCACCAATCCTAAAGATGTTTTATTTTAGCATGTTAAAGGTGGAATTAATGTATGTCTCGGAGTTCGCTAGGCCAGATTGTATCGTATTTTTCTGATACCCTCCCCCTCCCTCGAGTGTTGCACATTCTTTCTGGTCAAGCATGTAATGTTCCCATGTCATGCAATCGTAGAAACTGCTATCAAAAGAGGTTGCAAATAACATCTTGAAAATGGAGTTGGATAGACACGTCGATCCACGTAGGTTAACAACAGACATGGTGATCGAAATGAGCTCTCCTTTACCATAGATTAATTTTGGCATAAAACTTACACATTGCAGACATCTCTGTTTGTTGCAGACATGTGTGTTTGGCAACATTTTTATTGGGTTGGAGAGCACGAAGTTGTAAAGCGTTCACTTTTGTAAATGTTATTAGGACTGCTTTACCATTAAAGGTGACATGAGCTTGGGAGCTGGTCATATTAACCTTTGGTTGTGTTCGAAGGAAGCTGTTGTGAATAGTGTTAAGAGGTCTAGTTTGCTTAGAACATTATTTCATTTGACATGGATACGACAAGAAATATACCGGAGCAGTCGTCTTACGAAGCAGTTTAAAGTAAAAGTATGAGGATGTGGGCGGGTATTATTTATTGCATCCATTGAGACACCAGTGTGGTGGGATGAGGCCTAGGAACTGAACAACAAGCGTCTTTTCTTAGGGCTTGACTTCATGAAATTCAAATGGTAATATAACATAAACTTGTTTGATTCAGAGTGCTCTGAGTGAAGTGGGACGTATTTTACCTTGTATTAAGTGTACCGTGGTGTAGATTTGTTGTGAATCGCTAATCGCGTGTATTGGTGTGGGAATACACCACTGTAAACAGTTTCCTGCTTTTTAGCTGACGTACTTTGTTGGGATATTGTGCGAGCTTGTACCCCTTTGGTAAATTCACATATTTACGGTTTCCCGACTCCAAGTGGTGATCCTTTTTACTTACTGTAAGATATATCCTCTCATGCTTTTATTCTATAATTTATGCACAGTAAGGCTTTCGTGAAAAATTGTTTACACAAACCTTGAAAAATGTGAACCACATTAACGAAGTTTTGGGGGGTAACAACTTGTTTGAGTTGCATTGAATAGATGATGTAGCTGGATGTAAAGTGTGTACATACTTAGACCACAAAAAATATTTTTGTTTACAGATGCCTGAGAAAAAGAAGCTTGGATTTGCTGAAAACTTTGCCCTCAGTGGTGCTGCTGCCATCATCTCTAAAACAGCCGCTGCACCAATTGAAAGAATCAAATTGTTAGTTCAAAATCAGGATGAAATGATAAGACAGGGAAGGCTCAGTGAGCCATACAAGGGTGTAATAGACTGTACTGTTCGTACATACAAAACTGAGGGTAAGTATTTTGCCTTTTTTGTGGGTATGTGATAAACTACTTTGCTCCACAGTCATAAAATCAAGGTCAAGGAAGCCTTTCATATTTATCTAAGGTTTTTGAAGAGCATATATCAGATTGATGAGGAACTTGTTCTAAGGTATTGGCAGTGGCAAGTATAACGTCTTTCAGTTAAAGCATAGTATTACTAGTAAAATGGTAAAAGTTTTGATAACAAAAGTGTGTGTAGTTTAACCCATTATTTTTGTGGTGTCTTCACCGAGTATCTAAACCGATTTTGACTTGTCCAACCTGGTATTGCAGTCAAATTTTAGAATGGTTCTGATAATTTATATTGTTATTTTGTATTCCTTTAGAGAACATTCTTTGATTAAAATGCATAAAAAATTTACTCTTGCCTTTCTTTAAAAGGATTTTAATTGAGGTAGATACCCATTCTGTCCATCTGTTATTCTGGGTTTGGGAAGATGGGTTTTTTCTTCCAGTGATCTTAGCAGGTTGTTACTTTAATGGAAAGAACCTTTTTTATTAGCTCTCCCAAGTGACTTGCTGTAAACTGGGCTGATGTACCACTTTTCACAGATGGAAAAATATTGGTTTACTTTCAAAGCTTGGTATATCAGATAGTACAGAATGACAGCAGAGCTTTTTTAAAGAAATTAGAATGATCATTTGTCTAATAAATGATGCACCAAGAAACTGGACAGAGGTACCAGACACTTCTTCTTGTTGGGCTGCTATACTCTTGTACTCCAGAAACATGCACAATCAAAAGCATCCACTAAGGGGAGTGTCATCAGCTAGTTGACAGTCTGGTGCATTGGGGCAGTTTGGAAGGTGAGGTATTGTTTTCACCGATCCACAGCTACAGGTATCTGTTGTATGTTGTAGTGAAGTCCCACTTGTGGGATACCATACATCGTCAGAGTATCCCTCCATGTTTAAGGACATTATTGCCAAAGCTCATCCTGATAAAGACACCCTCTTCTGACTTAGGTAGTCTGGCATTGGTGGATAAATCGGATTCATCAGTAGAGTAAAATAGTGCAACAAGTGATTTCAGAGATTATCCCACTGATGTTGTGGGATAAGCAGCAATTAGCAGTGTTTACCAGGAAGCATCAGTGTGGAATCATCAGCATGTATGCATACCCAGACACTGGTACATTTTTACCAGGGTAATACCCAGTATATTTGTTGATGTATTGCAAATTTATTGACCCAGTTAAAGATTACACTACCCATTAAATAAATGCAGACATAGCAATAGTCAAGTAACCATATCAAAGCCTTCGGATATACTTCCTCTTTAAAAAATCCAGATCAAGGACAGTTGCATATGTGTTAGATCCTATACTCGTAAACTGGAATTTCCCTTGTGGGAACATAACTGTCATCGTATTTTGGTCTGGAAAAAACTCTTTCAGAACATTCTTTCAAAATAAAGTTCTCTGATTTTACATTTAGATAAATACTTCATCAGCTTGTGTCATTTTGCAGCTGCAATATCACCACAGCAATTTCTGTGTATAATTCCCAAGTACAGCATGTCTTTGGAAAGTACTTTCTTTAGTTGTTTTTCCAATTGCCCTTTTTTCTTTCTTTTTTTATGAGGCTACCACAATTTTCTGTTAAGGTTTAAGATAAATCTAATTTTTTTCACAAATTAAAGCATTGGTGTTTGGAAGGGCATCCAATTGTAAGACTGTGCCTAAAATCTTCTTTTGGTAGCTATCAACAAGGTTTTTCAAAACATTGGGACTAAGAAACCATGTGGTTGAAGGTGTCACTTCTGGTTGGGCTTTGGTCTGATGGGAGCCTAGTCTGATCATCAGTCCATGGTCTCATTCAAGTTTCAGATTTGGTACATGTAATGTCAGCTCTTTGTGTGGTAGATCTGGTGAGATGGTAGAGACACTGTCAAGGCATTTTGTTGATGTTTGTGGTGTTAAGAAGTAAGATGGAGGGGAGCTTTTGCCAAAATGGTCAAAGGATTTATGTTGAAGTCATTCCCCAACATGTGTTGTCAAGCCATTGCTGATCTAGCCAATACCTAATGAGAGGGGAAAATTCCTGATGAATGGAATACAAGTATTATAGTCAATCTCTAGGAAGGAATAGGTGATGCTTTAGCCAATGGGAATTACTGAGCAGGTGTTAAAGCTTGTGAAGAGAGTTGTGAAAGAAATCATTGGAGTGTCAAAATTGATGGCATTCGGTTTGGTCATTGACAACTAGCTCATGAATCTAATAAAGAACTGATTAAGAGGTTACTTGAAAGATAGGGCTTCTGGAAAAAAGCTTAAAGGTTAACATTGAAAATGAAGGTCATGATCTCTGCAAAGGATTTGAAGATGCTGTGAGTTTCAGTAATGCATGTGAGGTTTGTTGCAAAGGTGTTGGTCAAAATTTGATACTTTGAAGAGGCTGTAATCTGTAGAACCACAAGAGATGTTCTTGAATTAAGGGTAGACTGGAGACCTCTTCTTTGAAATGCAAAAGATTTGTTGGTGTAGAGTTCCCAATTGACGCAAGACTGTAAAGAGGTAGAAATGGCTGGTAATTTGCTGGAAGTGGTTGGCATGTTTGTTTATCTTGATGATGGCACCTGCCCTGGTGGAGGTTGTGAGCTGACCAGTCATTCAATTGTGATGTGCCTGGGGAAAATGTAGAGAACTAATGCCACTGTTGACAAGTAAAGCCATTTGGTCACCTCTATGTGGTAAAATCTGCAGCACTTGTGTTTGGAGCACAATGGCCTATGGTTGAGAATGCTGGGCACCTATTGTCTTGAAGTTGTCAAATACCTTGTGGGTAATAAAAGAGCAATGCTTTTGTGGATGTGTCGTGTTAAAAGAGGGACCAGAATCTTGTGTGTCTGTACTCTTAAAGTTGCTTAACCTGAAGCCCTTGTGATGTCCTCAAATGCAATAGGCTAAGATGGTTCAGGCATGTGATGCAATCAGACTTGTGGATCAACAGATGTTCCTCTGTGGAGGTGTTTGGATCAAGGTGTAGAGGCCAGCCAAGGAACTTTTAAAAGGAATTAATGAAGGCATCATTACTCTCTT
Source organism: Morbakka virulenta (assembly GCA_003991215.1). Taxonomy (NCBI): domain Eukaryota; kingdom Metazoa; phylum Cnidaria; class Cubozoa; order Carybdeida; family Carukiidae; genus Morbakka; species Morbakka virulenta. Next base: position 130,779 of record RDPX01000240.1, read on the forward strand.
TAAGCTGGGATCTTTTCTCTTACATTTGCATCATCCTGCTTTCATTTACAAGCCAGGCTAACACCATCAACTGCTTTTTCATTGTTTCAAAATGTTCCAAGCTCCTCATACACAATGTTGTGTGTGATATTTCTTAATGTCAACCAGAGAGAGGAATTTACAAGTTGCTTTTTTTCCCTACAAGATACAGCCTTGCCATTTATATCTTGAAATGTAATCTAACAAACTTGCATAAATAGAAAGGAATTTCAGAAAGCAGTCAAATCATCCAGGACAACTTTACACTTGCTATCTTTTTATTCTGCACCTTGACTCAAGTATAACCAAGCCAAGAAGTGTAGCAGCATTCTGTGAATTAAAAGCTAATATAAGTATCCAGAACATTATTGTGTTTGCCATTTGAAATTGCTCACCTTTACTACCCCTGCTTTAGATTGGGGGTATGAAGCAGTAGATTTTACCAAAGCTTGTTCACGTTTTGGGTGTTTGTCAAATCTTTGTGGCACAGTAGTATTGGATAAACCATTAAAAACATAGTTTGGTACTCGGTCTGATTTATCTGTGATGTTGGCTTCAAGAATGAATAGCACCCATTCTTGGCATTTTGAGGGCTTGAAATAAATGGTCAGAACATGGCTTTGTTAGCCATGTTCTGACCAAATAAACTATTTTAGGGATTGAAGTGTACTGTCTTGTATTCTTGGGTGTTGAATGTACAGTATGGTCATTGCTGCACATCACTTTCACTTCTTTCTTTCATTCTTTATTTCATTCTTTCTTTCTTGTCATTTTACCATTTTGTACTAATAAATTGTATTGACCTGTCATTTGTAATAACTGCACTGTTTACACAAAAGAGAGAAAGGGAAAACATTCTTGTGTAGCATTGCAAATTTGGAAAATTCACAAGTTTATCACAACCCACTTATTAGCAAATTAGACTGAGGGAGGCAATTGAGATATGATCACATTCAACTTGTTGTTGGATATTGAATTTTGGTTGCTTGCAGCACTAACTTGACAAGTTTTTAGAAAGTTTTTAAAAGCATTGTTTCACATGAAAAAAAATTATTGCACAGTGTTCCAAGTCATGTTATTACTATAAAACACTATTAACCATTGGGGAATGTATATGTACAGCAAATGACACGGAGAATGGGTTTGTGGTGGGAAGACATTTTACTGTTTAATTTGTGCTCAGTACATGTTAGGTTATTTAATAGCTATATCAAGTGTGGTGAAAAGTTCATGTTTACAATGGTCAAGTAACTAATATATGTTGAGAACCTTTTATTCTGCCCAAAGTGATAAATTTTTTTTTTGCAAAAATTAGTGCTGGCAGATTTTTCCCAACTCATTATTTTGACTTGTTATAATTCTAAGCATGGTTACAAAGGTTTTTTATCTGTAAATATGCATGTGAAATTGTCCTTGCCTGTAGTACTTTTGTGGCACCTGAGCAGGTGCCCCTTGACTCCCTCTTGGTATTCTTAACTGAGTTGGAACACGTTTCAACTTAATGGATCTGAATCTTGATGCTATTGTTAATCATTATTGCATTATTGAAGTGTGGCTTGTCCTTTTTCTATAGTTATTGTAATTACCATGCTTCATATAAGCTTTTTTCACTGACACCAGCTCAGTTTGTTGCATCTTGAAAAGTCTCAGGGTCAACTCTCACCTTGGCCTTTTTTAAAATTTTGTTGGTTTTTTGGGGATGGGAGTTTGCTGTATTTTCAGTTTCATACATTTAAATTTATTGGTCATTTGTACAGATCTTATTACCCAAACAACTTCAGTATAAATGAATATTGATTAATTATATATCTGCTGGTTTGTACTGTGCATATAATGATTCTTTATTCCACAGTGGTGGTTAGTTAAATATGAATTACATTGTAGACTTGGTATTGGTAAAGGTAACTGGTTTAGAAAGCATAGATTGTCTAACTAATTTGCTGCATGATTTGTCGTCACTGTTGCAAAATGCAAAGCAGAACTATGTATTGTAAACTCTTGTTTACATTTGATTTTTATGAGATTCCCTAGCATTTGAGCGAATAGCCTTCAGGGTGACAGTTGCCATTTGGTATTTTCTGTTTTGCTGGTACCCTGATACGTTTAACAGTTTTTATAACTCTTGTACAAAAGTTGATAAAAGAGGTTTTAGCATAGCTTTTAGTAATAATTTTTTTTGTATGAAATATATAAATGGTGACTAAGGTGTTTGGAGGTCTTTTTAAATGGGTATTTTAACCCTCTTTCTGTTTGGTTTTTTAAAGGTTTTTTGCCATTCTGGAGAGGTAACTTGGCCAATTGTATCAGGTATTTCCCAACACAGGCGTTAAACTTTGCCTTCAAGGACAAAGTGAAGGCCATCTTCAAAGCAAGCAATCAAGATAGTTATTCTGTAAAATTTGTCAAAAATGTGGCATCAGGTGGTGCTGCTGGTGCTATGTCTTTGTGTTTTGTTTATTCATTGGATTATGCTCGAACCAGGCTTGCTAATGATGCAAAGGCAGGAAAGAAAGGTGGAGAACGACAATTCAATGGACTTATTGATGTATATTCAAAAACCTTGAAGAGTGATGGATTTATTGGTCTCTACCGTGGATTTGTTATTTCATGTGTTGGCATTGTCGTGTACAGAGGATGTTACTTTGGATTTTATGATACACTCAAACCAATTTTGCTTGGTGACGATGCCAGTGTAATTCTGTCATTCATTCTTGGATATGGTAAGTTTTTTTAAATTTTAGTTTTATTTAAAGCAATCATTTACCTGGCCTTTCTTTAACCTTGAACCGTCCCGTACTGTCTGGGCCACCAATGGCAAGAAGACGCTGTTGTGTTAAGACCCTGACCAGGACAACGTACTTACTGCGCGGTTTAACGTCTCTTGTTCCCAGCAGCTGGAGTTAAACGCACTTCTTTGCCCGTTTTCCACGAATTGCTGCTCTCCATGCCGGACGATCAACAGTCAATTCTTCATTTATATTTTAAAGCTTCAAATCAGCTTTCACGTTTTCCAGCCATCGTTTCTTTGAACCACCAATGCACTTGCCATCCACTTTAAAAGACAAGGGCAGGCAGCTAAAACAGTTTAGTGTATTTTATTCCACCATCTCGCTTTTTATTGACCAATAAGGGGTGCATCATATCTAAAACACTTACTTTCCCTCCCCAGTTCCTAGAAATGTTTATTTTGATGCATAAATAAATGCATTCACGTCATTAAAATTCTTTTTTCGAACCATGGTATGGACAAAGCTTTTGACCCATAAAACTCGTTAGTTTGTTAAAAGAAGAAAACAAGGTTAACTGGCAGGAAAATCGAATCCTGGTATCCTGCATGGTAAACATGGAGCCTACTACTGAAACACCGACGCTTAGAAATGATGAATTTAATTTACAAGCAATAAAAGCAATATACACTCAGACATAATATTTTTTTTGACCATTTTGTGTTTTTCGTTCAGCAAATAGTCAATTGACCTCCTAATAACTCGACAGGAAACATTCTGACCACAAAATCGTCGATTTTACACCCAACTTTGTGGATACTTCTTGTTTATAATCATTGCCTCTGACGTATAGATTTAAAAAGCTCGCATATTGAATATAAATCCCGGTGATGTGTAGTAAACTCCTGAAAGTGATTCCAGTTGTCCCTTGTTGTACCAATACGAGTTTAATTAAATTGTTGATTTTATTGTTGAATTCTGAAGAGAAGTTAAGTTGCGGTGCTGTGGTGAAAATATGTAACATGACATTTGAACTAACGAAGTAACTAATTGTAGAATTGTAGTCCTGTTTAATATAGTACATGCCCCCAGACTTAGCAAGCAATACTAATTCAGCATGGATGCACCAAGGTATGGTGTTTGGGCTTTAGTACTTGTTACTTTGTTATCAGAGTGACCACCATTGGTGATTTTATTCTGTTTATTTTGCAAGGTGTGACTATTAGTGCTGGATTAGTATCTTACCCAATTGACACAGTCAGAAGGAGAATGATGATGACTTCTGGTCAAGCTGTTAAATACAAGGGTTCATTAGATTGTACAATACAGATCTTGAAGAACGAGGGTGCAATGTCCCTCATGAAGGGTGCAGGTATGTGTTTTTTTTTATTCATTGGGTGCAGCTTAGCGAAAATATATTGCATTAGCTTGCAAATGATGGTCGTTTGTGTGATGCCAGTGTGCAACTGATCGTATAAAGACTAGATTACTGTTTTGCTAAGAAATTACTTTCAGGATGACTCAGTTCTTTGTTGTAATAGAACATGTGATTTTACTAACTGCCAACCAGTGAGTTATACATAAGACAAGCGGTCAATGTATGTCGTCGTATGCAGTGTACTAGGGGTTGATTCATTGAACTAGGTACTCAAGTTTAAAGCTAATAGCGTTTCATTGTGATGTTCCATTATTGATGTATTTATAGATATCTTTGTAAAATTAAAAGACTTTAAACTTTAAGAGACTCGAGTGGTCCAGATGTAGAATATATAGTTTCCCTGTTTTGTTCAAACCCAAGTGACGGGGCAGTGTATTAAGAGGTAAACTGCAAGGTAAAAGGTTCTTAAAAGTATAGTCTTGGTTTTCGTAATTCAAATACTGGTCATGTTGTTATTTGATGTTTTTCTTCTTTAAAATGCGATTTCTTGTGTTTTTCCCCTCAGGTGCAAACATTCTCCGTGGTGTTGCTGGAGCTGGTGTACTTGCTGGTTTTGACAAGTTCAAGGAACTCTATGTGGCCATGAGAGTAGGGTCTGCCTAATCAAGTTAACTGAAAGATGTTGAAAATAAATAAGGATGCATTTTAAAAATAGCAAAACAAGGAAACAACACCCAACCGTAACATGGGTGTTAGGGTTATCTTCAGGGTATCTGGGACAGAACCCATATTGAAGAGGCTTTTTTTTGACTGTATATGAACTTGAAATTTTGACGGTACTTGTAGAAATTGTGAGCGGCTTTGTATGTAGTAGCTGCGATTCTATTGGTGTATGATGTGGATCCAAATTTATTAATTAAACACACGGTGTGTCGTATGAAACCACTCAAATTTTGATAAATGGGATTTGTAGTCTCCAATCCACTTTGTGGTTATTGGCCTTTGGTTACTATTTTTTAATGTCTTTTTGGCTAACTAGTTTTAAGAGTGGATGCGTTGGGTATCAGTTGGCAGGTCTTCTCACAAAAGACATCGGGGGCTATTTTTAAGCTAACATGGACATTTAAGCACCCTAGTAAAATAGGTAGTTTATGTATGTCTAAATGTGTATATATATATACAGTGTGTACATACATACATACGTACATACATACATACATACATACATACATACATACATACATACAGTGCACACCATTACATTCGGAGTGGGTGCAATTGGCTGGAGTTGGCAAGGATTACCGATCTCAAAATAAAGACTGAATCGAGCATCCTATTTTGCTTTGTTTTCTTTGCAGAATTGCAGGTTTGTTTGGCAGTATTTTCAACATATTCGACAGCAGTAGCTGGATTTTGGGGCAACAAAGTCGGTTAGTCGAATAAAACATTGATCAGGAGGTGCTCTGTCGAAATGGAAATTAAAGTGTGTTTCGTTACTTGACACTCGTTTAGTATGAACATGTTCTGTGAAGCGCGGCCTAATTTCTATTGGTTAATTTATTTTTAACTGGCATTGCACGTAA
>RDPX01000240.1:156469-187295 GCA_003991215.1 Morbakka virulenta
GTGTCACTTCTTTGTATGTGACCTAAGTATGAAAGTCTTCGGCTCACTGTGGTTGGGAGCAGTCGCTTGTGACACTGTATTCTGCGCAAGACTTCCTCGTTTGTTACTCGTTCAGTCCAGCTTACCCTTAACGCTCTTCGATAGCACCACATCTCAAAGCTGCGGAGTCGCTTCCTGTCACTCTTCTTGAGAATCCACGACTCACAACCAAAGGTTGCAATAGGAAAGACCAGTGCGTTTAGTAACCTGACTTTCGTTTTCCTAGATACTGATCTATTTTTCCATACTGTTGTGAGTGCTGATGGTGCGTTTTTGGCGACAGCAATCCGCTTCTTAACTTCAGGTGAATCGTTACAGTTATTAATAATGAGGACTCCTAAGTAGGTGTATTGGTTGACAGATTCCAGAGGCTGACCATTGACAAGTATACAAGTATACTGGCTGAAATGCATAAACATAAATCTTCTGGTAAAACAAAATTATCAGAAGGTCAAATCTACTACACAAATCATGAACAATTAATGTACAAGTCAACATTACCTGGAAGATCAAAATCAGATAGAAACAATTTGGTTCAAATACCCAATGAAATTTCAGAAATTCTAGATCATCTTGGTGTTATTAACAAGACTCAATAGGATGCTTATATTAGAAAATTTATGTAATATACTAGTATATGGAGTGTCCAATATTTCTTAATAGTCAAGATGGAATTGAAAAATCAAAATATTATGACTTTATAGTTAATTTTCAATCTGAAATACTTTTAGAAAGGAATACAATACATCGATTAGGATTAGACAGCTTAGAAATGTCCTTAGTTGGCACAATATATCTAGTACTTATAATAATAACACTCTAAAATATACTCATAATTGAACTACGTGGATAACAGTATCATTTGATGATGAAAATTATAGTTATACGATATAAATGATTATAAACAATAAATATTATCCAAAAATTTTTCATTCTAGAACTGGAATCACTCTTATTTTATTCAGTGTAGATTAAAAACATTTATCCAATTTGAAACTGATTATCAATTAAATCTTTCTACTTAAAATTTTGCTGATTTAATAGGTGTAGATAATAGATAATAGATAATAGATCATAGCAATATCTAGTTACAGTGAAAAGGTGCCTGATATAAAACGTCACTCTATATTCCAGGAACAAAGGTTTCACTCGGAAAGTTACAATGCATAAATATAATATCAATACTTCTTGTTATATAGGTTTAATGTTGATAATAAACAAATAAGTTATGTGTTTTCAATTAAACCTTAGAGGGTACTTCAAAATGAAATAAACACATATTATTTTAAAAATAAAAATTACAATAAGAGATATCCTTGGTAGAAAATTAGATCTCAACAATTTATCTGTTTTGAAGACTTTGATTATTAAAGAAGATTTGTAATTTAACATATATTAGTAGTATATGAGAACAAGATTCATACAAGATCCATATACTTAGGAATAATTTGAAATAAAAAATTAAATAGCTCAACCTATTAATGATATGCAATATGGTGATGGTATAATTGATATTCTATCATTTATTGGTAAAAAGGTTATATCAAAAGTAACATCGAAAACCACCAAATATATAGTTCAAATAGCTGGTGAGAAAAGTCTTATAAACAGTCGAATTAAAACAGGTGAAATTATTGTTAATAAAATAGAGAGTAAAATCCACAAAAAAGTAAAAGTAAAAAAATCAGCAGATGGTGGAGATCAAGCTGTTACTAATAATGCAGGAATTGTTAAGAGTGGTTTTTCTATGATTACAGGAATACATGTTGAAAATGATGGTATCACTGCTTTTGACTCACTTTTGATATTAATCATTCTATTCATGTTAAGAATTTACTCAAATTTAGTACTAGTTATTCTAACAGTGTTAAGAGCAATATATTTTATTATAAGGATATAGATACAACAGCAACTAATACTAATTTAGATTTTTAAACAATAAAATCCGTCCTGGCTGGTAATAATTTTGTTAATATAATCCTACCTTACAACAGAAATTCATTTTTGAAAGGTTTTAGAGATCAAATTGCCCCAGATGATAAATATAGATTTAGTTTTGTTCTTGAAGATAATAGCAATGTTATTTTCAGAGATGATTTAATGGATGCTAATAATAGTAGATATAAGATAACAAAATTCACATTATAGGTTCCAAAAATGACACTTAATTCTGATGATAGTAAAATGTTTTGGGAAAAGTATCTCAAACCACATATTTGGGAATATGATACAGAAATAATTGTGTCTTCAACAACTCAAAGATCTGGTGTTTCAAACTTAAAACATTAATCAGAAAGCCTAAACATGTTTTTATATGGCATGTTAATGAAAGATAAATGAATTCTCAACAAGGTAATTTTTATATGTTTGATTATTATTATTATTATTTTATTATTTCTCAATCTTTATACAGGATAAAACTTCAGTATTTACAATATATGCAATATATACAAAGTAAAACTGCTATCCTAGTTTGTCCTGTTTAAGAAAAATAAAAAATAAAAAGGCCGAATCTGGTAGAGCAAAAATGAAATTAAAGGTAAAATTCTACTTTATTTAAAATTGCAAATAAAAGAAAAAGAAAAGAGGCGAATAAAAGAGAAAGTGCAGGGGAAAAAAGTGAGTTTAAGAATTTAAAATCATGAAAAGCTAAAATTCTTTAAAATGTTTCTAAAATTGGCAAAAGATTCTTCCTTACGCACATGTATAGGTAAGTCATTGTATAACTTGGCCGTACTTACCAGGACCATTTCTAAAGTACGTTCTCAATCCTCTGTTTCCCAACAGAGACATCCCAGCAAACCACGATGATGGAGAGTACAACTTGGCCCCGGAGTAGAAGAATGATTGTCTTCCTTTTTCAAGTTTTATTTTTGGTTTAATTTGCGTTTAATCGAGTTGTAAACAGAAGAGACTTTAGTTGTACATTCTAAGACAGATGTATAAATTATTTGAATTATCCTATGAAAAAATACCAATAAGTAGAAATAGAAATACTACCATCTTTAATAATAAAGATTAGAATAAAATTCTAAGTTTAATTGGAGAGAAAACAAATATAATTATTAAAAATAAAGGAAAAACTTTATAACAAAATTTTACTCAAGCTTTGATTTAAAATAAGATGATTGGTAATTAATAACCATCTAATGATTTTATGACATGACAGTATAGTTCAAAATACTCTTGCATTTGGAATCACTGGTACAGTTGAAAAATATCATTTAGTATGGCTCAATTAGAATTAAATTATGGTATTTTTATTTCACAGTTATCCTTAAGACCTAGAACAGAGGTTTGTAGAATTTATTAGTCTTCGACTGAGTATAGAGAAGCTTATAGAGTGAAGCTATGACTTTAAGATTAACAAATAACGCTGGACTGCGTTTTAAAACGTCTTTTCAAAGATCTAAAGTTTTTCAACTGATTTGAGTATTTTTTTTGATGCGCTGAATCTAAAAATACCATTCATTTTCTTTTATCAGGTCATGTTTTCAAAATATGATTAGTTCACATTTTGGCCCTTGACTAGTACTCAGTTCAAGAAGAACAGGGCTCTAGCTGGCCCAATCTTTATTTTTATATCGAAAACGAAACTGGAGCAGCCTCAACCTGAAACCGAAACTGCATCTGTCCTTAACTTTAGGAAACTGTAAAACTAGAAAACTCTTTTCCTGTTTACACCTGAATTGTCATTTATTGTTTAGCAGAGCTGAACTCCAGTCAACGTGACTTGAAATCTCAAAGAACAGATGTAAGGTTTCTATTTACTATTATAGATCAAGAGAGAATGGATTCCAAATGTATAAATCATCCTATGAAGTTTGGTTACAAATGTGGTAATGTACTTCGTTCTGGTCGCCTTGCAAAAATAACTGATTTTGTGAAGAAGGCATATCATGCTTACTTTGGAGTTAAGCTTGGAGACCAGGACAAGCCATTTACATCCCATGTTAGCTGAAAAACACGTGTTGAGAACTTGTGTGATTGGAGAAATAAAAAAAAGAAAAGTATGCCATTCGCTGTCCCTTTGGCGTGGAAAGAGGGTTAGGTCATATGACAGACTTCTATTTTTCTATGACTAATCTTCAAGGCATCAATCACAAGAAAATGTATTGTGTTTAATACCCGGATTTTTCGTCTGCCAAAAAAGCAGTCCTACCTGTTCCCGACCCAGATATTGCAATTGAATCTAGCGCTGAATCGGGATCTGATAGCACATATGACAGAATAAAGTGTGAAGAATATATGCCAGAAGAGAATGACCGCCCAGTGCCTCTAAGACAAGTAGATCTCAATGATCTGACACGAGACCTAAACTTCTCGAAGGAATCGGCATAGCGTTTGGATTCTCGTCTTCGTGAGAATAATTTGCTGGCACTTGGAACAGGATTAAAAGAGAATTTAGACAGTTCTTTACAACCGAAAGAGACTCACCATTCGTTTACTGCAGCAATACTGCTGATTTGATGAAATCGATGGGGATATTGCTACAGAAGGAAGATTTTACATTGACTCACCCAGCAGAGGTCTCAACGCAGTTCTTCTTCATAATGGAAATAAATACTTTTCCATTCCAATTGGTTATCGTGTGCAAATGAAAGAAACCCAAGACAACATGGCTCAGTTGCTGTTTACTCTGAACTACCGTGACCATGGTTGGTCGATCTGTGGAGACCTTAAGATCGTTGGATTGTTTTTAGGACTACAGTATGGGTACACAAAGTATCCATGCTTTCTATGTTTGTGGGGCAGTTGGGCTGATGATCAACATTATATCAGACAAGAATGACCGCCAAGACAAGGGTTAGAACCTGGTTTGGACAATATTGAGTCTCGTCCTCTTGTTGAACCAAACAAGACATTACTTCCCCCTACATATCAAACTTGGACTTATCAAGGACTTTGTAAAGGGAATAGACAGGGAAGGCAGAAGGTTTACTTCCCTTCAGCAGAGGTTTCCTCGAATCAACTTTGAAAAGCTAAAGGCTGGCATTTTTGATGGGCCTTAGATACGGGAATTTATGAAGGACTCAATGTTCGATGAGGCACTGGGTGTAGCTGAGCTGTCTGCTTGTCTGTCGTTTAAGTCAGTAATTACAACCTTTCGTGGAAACAACTGAAGTGTAGAATACAAGAAGGAAGTCGACGAACTCCTGAAGAACTTTTAAAAATCAAGGGCTTGCATGTCAGACAAAATACACTTTTTACGGTTCAACTTGTACTATTCCCAACAGAACTGTGGAGACTTTAATGAGAAACAGGAAAAGCGTTTCCACCAGGACACTCTTGTCATGGAAGAACGCTATCAAGCCAGTAGGAATATGAACTTTCTTGCGTCCTGGTGTTTGAAACGAGACGTGGTGGCTACGCAGCACAGGAGAAAGTCACTAAAAGGCCCTTCATCCATGATTAGCTTTTGTGTAATGTATAATCTTTATTTTCTGAAGTTTGTTAGATATAATGCATGCTTTTTGTAAAGCACTGAATCAAAAATCAAAGGTAATGAATGACACTAAAGGACGTTAAAAACAATTCTTTTTCAACCTCGTATCTTAAAAACTTGATTCGACAAAAGGAGTATGATATTTGGATTTTGCATAGAAAACTACCCTAGAATCAGCTATCACATGCTTGACCTTTAAAAAGTTTTATAACAAATATCGAAAAGGTATGGGATACTGCTATGTTCTATTAGAATTTAAGACACCCATTTGTTTTAAAAAATCATCTCTATAACGTCAAATTATTGATTTTGTTTGGAGTATGAGTAACCGTAATAAGTATTAAACATTTAGTATAATTACATAATAAAAGTAAATTATAATGAAAAATAATAATATAATATATAATATGATATACACAAGTATTTAACAGAAAAAAAGTTAAAATCATATGAGATTTTTGTAATGAGAGAATTACCAAGTGTGCAAATAAAAAATTGAAAATATTGATGCTGTGATAAACAGAATATAATTGTTGATGATGGTAAGATTGTATGTATTAATTGTGGTTCTGTATATGGTAATTAAAATGTTGATAAGAATATTGATTTTTTTTAAAAATAGATATAAAGTTATTATGAAGTCTGTTTACCAGAAAAAATATCATACTAGGAGTTTGATTTATGTAATAAATATTGATTTCAACTCTAATCGGAAATACAAAATATTACGAATATTTGATGAAATAAATAAAATATTTGCTGATATTTCTGAGAATAGAAAAAGAATGATTAATATTGAATTCATTCTAAGACAGTTGTATAAATTATATGAATTAGATTATGAAAACATTCCAATAACTTAAAATATGTGTGTGTGTATTTAACGTCATTTCCCCCCAGTTACTGAGGCTCAGACGGTGCCCTTCACAGGGACTTGGATTTGGCAGTGAGGAATTTCTTGGCCAGATGCCCTTCCTGACGCCAACCAATGGCGTTTTATTATGAAGTTCCAAAGTCGCCTGCTCAGGGAATCGAACCCGGAACCTCTTGGTTACTGAGCAGTTGCCATTAAGCCACGGCTCCTTCAATAACTAAAAATATAAATACTATTATTAAAAACCAGGATTATTGGAATAAAATATTTTTTAAATGTTTATGTAACATGGTTAAATGATTTGATTGTTATCATAAACGAATCTAAAATATTAATAATTTTTTTTTCTTTATAGTAAACAGGAAACATGAATATCTTATAGGAATATCTAGGAATTTAACCATCCTAAAATCTAAGTTGTTAATAGTATAAATATACTACTGCTTCTATGATTAACAGGATGCATAAACTTTACTGAAAAAGTTTATAAGCAAAGTCAATTTTTACTTGAAATATGATAAGCAAGACATAAATGAAAATTATGATATCACACAAGCTCAAACGTGTCTGTTTCAGCTATACAAAACATTATATTACTCTTATTTATCAAACAGTAGCAACTTAGATAGCATGACATCCTTTTTATTGTTTATGGTTTATAAGGAGATTATCTTATTATTAAATAAAGAAGAATCCCTGTGAAGTAATACACAATGAATCTAATCTGCTTATATGATATGAGACTTAACACAAAACATTTAATAGACTTTATGCTAGCGTCTTACTATAATATTTAATTGAAAACTTTGTTATGCTTCTCTTACTATGGTCAAACGTAATGGTTGTTATTAGAAAAGACCCTAAACATCCATTATTGTTCAGCCTGTACTATTATAAGGAAATATAAACAATAATCTGTGGTAATAACAAACTCTCACTATAATGATAACAGATAACATAAGATGAAAGAACCAAAACGTAACCATAATTTATTAATACAATTATAACCATTTTAAGGTGTAAGAGATTAATTATTGTTCAGCCTGTACTATTATAAGGAAATATAAACAATAATCTGTGGTAATAACAAACTCTCACTATAATGATAACAGATAACATAAGATGAAAGAACCAAAACGTAACCATAATTTATTAATACAATTGTAATCATTTTAAGGTGTAAGAGATTAATTATTGTTCAGCCTGTACTATTATAAGGAAACATAAATAATAATCATTTTTATGATTAATAATTACCAACTATCTCATATATTTAATATGAAGGATCAATTATATGAAAATGTATGATTTAGATAAATTATTTGGTAACTATTCTTTGAAGGCATTTATTTCTAAAGACATTCAAACCAATACTACACTAAAAAATGAAAATAAATTAATTATGCTGTTTTCGATGGGCATATATTTTCTAATAGTTTAATTATGCTTTTACAGGGGGTGTATAGTTTGCTTTTGTAGATGGTACCACTGCAACATAAAAGAAGTATAGTAATTGATTCTTATGAGCTATTTTTGAAAAATTTTTAAGTCTTTAAAAAACAATTTTTTGAACAATTTTTTAAACAAAAATTGAGGCTTAGATGGTGCCCTTCAGAGGGACTTTTTGTTTTGGCAGAGAGGAATTTCTTGCCCGGATCCTGACGCCAACAAATAGCCTTTTCTTTTGCAAAGTTCAAAATCCTTCCCAACGCTCGAGGAATCGAACCTGAAACGTTTCGGTTACTGTGCAATTGTACTAACCATTAAGCCAGGGCTCCCCAACTATACCACTTCCATATATGTACAGCTAAGTGATTGACTTCATATACTTCAGAAAGTCTAATGGATGCAATGCGTAAAATGTCCTTGAGGTTAGAAGGAATGTTAAGTTGTTGAAAATATTGATCAATCAGTCTAGGTTAACAACTATTATATTAGCGATAATGACTCATTGCTGCTTCTTTGCTGTTTACGTCAAAAGTAAATTTCAACCACAAAATGTCTGTTCCGTCATTTTAACCACAAAACAAACAATCACGCATTAAAAACAACAACATTTGTTTACAACGTAGTAAATAAAGGGCTCTTCTTTGGTGATTACGTAATTTCTTTCTTATTTGTCCAAAAGCGATCTTTTATCACAAAAAATGTATTTTCCCTTATTTATGAGTGAAATGAAAAAACGATGAAATCCCAGGAAGATGAAATCTCTATTTTCTGTTGTTACACAGCGTTATTGATTAGCAGGTGCTCAAAATAATTCTCCAGACGATTACAATAAGTTTTGTAGAAGCAGAAAGAGGTTTCGTCCAAATGAATCTGATCTGCACTAATCCTCTGGTACCAACTGAACACCATCAAAGCCATTGAATCCAAAGGACATAATGGATTTTAAGTCGCAGATCAGCTTAGGCAAGCAAAAAAATTAAAACAATAATTTGAAGAATATTTAACTTCAATTCTGTGTACCTGGCGTTCTTTATTTGTTTTGTATATATCTAGATTAAAATGAAGATCAGTTATAGATATACTGTTTCCAACGGCATAATGTACTCATTCTCTTCTCAATACAAGTAGAACGTTTTAAATTTTGTTGTTGAATATTGTCATCCTGTCACTATCATTCGATCATTGAAATCCCACATTCATGGAGTGGATAGGATCACGTCTTAATAAAGTATTAAGTGGCTGCTGCAAGACAATACGATGACCGTGTGAGTTGTGTTTGAACTCTATACAAACTATATGAATCTCGGGCTCCATAGAGGACTTTTTGAGAGTAATATAAAGCAAATTTCTTTAAGTGCAGTGATATCTTAAAGGATTCTAGACTTACCAGACTTACCAGAAGTACTTTAATCAACTTACATGTAAGTAAGGTACATTATGGCATTAAAAAAACCACTATTAATATACGATCAATTGGTGACATCAGTTTTAAAAGATGCTTTAGCTCTTTTACTGATACGACAGGTGAAATGATCAATATCGTGAATGTAATAAGGTGCGTTAGAATTTAAGACAATTTCCCTACAATGCATGTTGTTGCTGGAGTATTAATCTTTGAATCAAATTTTCAACCAGAAAATGTGTGCTAAGAAAACTCCTTGTTATGATTCGGAAAAATAATACTAAAAAGAGGTTTAAAAACCCTGGTGTTGTCACTGCCCCGATAATGGCATACCTTAATTTACCTTGACGAGAGTGTACTAGCAAGGTTTGATTTGTGACCTATGCCTCTGGAAATCTGTTTGCCTTTAGTTGCTATCACTAACGAAATGTACCACATTCACCAGGGGGAAATATATATATATATATATATAGATAGATAGATAGATAGATATTCACTCTTGCAGATTGATACAAATTTTGAGTATCGCAGTCTTATGCCTACTGAGTGAAATAATTATTGTGCGTAGAATAAATTTGCAAGAAAACGTATAAACGTGTGTGTTTGCCTTATTTTGAATACCCGAAGCTTTTGACGAACTCGCAGAGCGCAGCTTATGTCTACTTCGGTTGTATATTCTGAACCCTTTTCATTTAGGCCTGTATCATTTAAAAATCCAGCAAGTGATTTTTGAAAGCTTTAATTATTTTCTGCATACACAGTGCAAGTAAGTAAACTTTTGATGAGACAAAGGTAAGAGTCTAATTTACAGTGTCAGCCCATCATTAGAGGGTTTCAAGTAACTTATTTGGTTTACTCTGTTCGAGCTTCCTCTCAAACCATTCTTTACTGCTTTTTCTGCTGGGTTCTGTCTTGCATTTCATTTGCTAATACTACGTTTCAGGTCTAACATATAATAAGTGATTTAAGCCCATTTTTTGGCGCTGAATCCCAAAAATCAATCTAATTTTATCCAAGAGGATCAAATTTTTGAAATACAACCACATATTAGATGTTTTTACATTCTGATCTCTTTGTAGGTGAACGAAACAAAATGTATTATTTTGGATAGATTTATTCACAGTAGGTTTACTGAATGATATAATACATATCAAAGGAACCACAATACAAAAAAGAAGCTGTTCATTGATAAATGGCCTCTTCATGAACTTTTGATTTTGGTAAGAAGACATTACATTCTTCGTAAGGCAGCAGCATTAGTTGGCAGGAATATGAAATCCTTAATGGCATTCCTCCATCACATGGTTTTTTAGGTGAAAGCACAAGAAGTCTCTACAATTCCTAGAATAATAGTCTAGATAGCACCAAAGAAAATATATTTTCACTGACATGTGTGGACCAAATTGAGGAACATCCTTTACTAGCTCATCAACTGCCTTCTTGTACTCTAGATGTCTGTGGCCTAGTGAAAATGGCATTCTCTGTCCAATGCTTAATCAAATTTTTCCCTTAGAACAAGTGTGATGTGTAGGCACTGTTCAACCAGAGGATTTCCACTAGTAAGCATAAAGATTTCCACAGATCAGCCATTTGTGTTCCTGGTGGTAAAAAGCAGACAACAAACGGCCTGTACTCTTGCTGGTTTCTTTTACTTTTCCTGAGTGTCCAACAAGATTCGAAGGGAACAAGTTTTCATTATTCAAAACAGCTGCCTTTAGACTTCTGTTAGAAGATTTAATGATTAGTTTCTCTTCCATGGCATCATAATTTCTATAGACATGCAAATGTAATCAGACCAGCAATGTTGTTGCAATAAACCAGTGAACATGCTTCATCAAACTTGAAGAAATTTAAGGAATTTTCCTAACAGCTCAGATACCAATAGAATGTTGTTGCTTGTGCCAGTAAGGACTTTTCTAGTAGACTTAAATCCAACGCTGACAGGCTTCTTGGAAGGGTTCAGATCTCGTGTAATGTCTTTGAGTTCTCTTTGAGTCCATGGTACTAATTGGTCTCCTTCTTCTGTCGCATATCTGCTCCCTGTCCATTAAATGATAATAACTGCTGTTGTGGCAAAAGCAGAGCTCGTAAACACTTGGATAAAAGCACCATTTTGGAAACATTTGTTATTAAAATATAAAATATCTTTCAAACGAGCCTTTGGGTTTGCGGGTTCTACTTGAGCCCCAGGAAATGGACAACCGGGAACTATTCAAGGCAGGGTTGCCTTGAATAGTTCCCGGGTCGTCCTTTAGCAAGGCGTACCACCTGGTTAGCCACGAAGGTTGGGTTACAAAGCCTTCTTTCTGTTGGCCCATCATGCCCGAATGGACACGGCAACTCAATTGGCGTATGAACTTCCTAAATGAGGTCACTAGCCATGGATGGCCACCCCTTTACACCCAGCTATGGGTTAAATAGTTCCACTGCCTTGTGGATTTCTTGCTGCCTTGCAGGATGGTATTGAGTTACCAAAGGCTAGGCCCACCATCTATATCTGTGGTTGGCGTCAGGAAGGGCATCCAGCCAGAAAAAGCACCTGCCAATTCAAAAATGCGTATGACAGAACAAGTAAACTCCATACCGGATCGGTCGTGGTCCGGGTTAACAACAGCCACCTTTATCTTGGAAGACCAGCGAGGTAATGGAAATTATGCCGCTGGCTGCAGAAGCAGAAGGAAGCGGGGAGGGAAAAGACTTAGAGGGAAAAGGGAAAAGCGACGTGAGCAAGGCCAAGAACAGGAGCTCATGATTGGTACTTTCAATGTTGGTACAATAACCGGGAGAGGGTACGAAGTTGTGGATTTGAGGGAGAGGGGGAAAATGAAGGTCTTGTACGTCCAGGAAGCAAAGTGGAGAGGTTTAAACGCAAAGAAAACTGGGAATGGCTACAAGCTCTATTACATTGGTACAACAAACAATAGGAATGGAGTAGGCATTATCCCCCATACATCCTTAACAGCAGGTGTAATTTCAAAAAAGGGATGCTCAGACTGAATTATGGGGCCAAGGGTTGAGGTCAGTGGGGTCATCATGCAATTCATCAGTACGAGGCTGGATGTGATGATGAGGAAAAGGAATGAGCTGGACGACTATATGACCAAGACCTCCGGAGATGAACGTGTATACATGGGGGCAGATTTAAATGGACATGTCGGAGAGGAAACTTGGGAGAGGAAAGAAACATGGGGAAGCAAGGACTAGGTGCAAGAAATGAACAAGGCGAGAGAATAGTGCGCTTCGCAGAAAGCTTCGACCTGGCTATTGTGAACAGTTTTTTCGCAAAGTCATTAGAGCGGAAGGTCACATATAACAGTGGACAATATAGTACCCAGCTTGACTACATTCTCTGCAGAAGAAGACTGATGAAGGAAGTTACTGATTGCAAAGTACTGGTAAGTGAATGTGTCATACCCCAACATCAGGCGGTAATGCGCAAGATGAAGATGCAGACACCATTACAACGGACAAAGAAGGCGGAACCAAGAATCAAACAGTGGAGACATAAAGAACCACAAGTTGGAAAAAAGTTCAAAAGTAAGGTCAGAGGGAGTCTTGGAGAGGTATTGTCTATAAACTGAGATGTTATAGCAGGCGAAATTCACACAGTGGCTAGCCAAGTGCTCGGTTTGGCTGGTGGTCGGATAAAGAAGGAGAAGGAAACTTGGTGGTGGAATAAAGAGGTGGAGGAAAGTATAAAGAAAAAGAAGCAAGCCTTCAAGAAGTATGGTACCATCGGAGGAAAACAGACTCAAGATGCATATAAGGAGGGAAAGAGGGAGGTCAAGCGAGTAGTGGCAAAAACGAAAATAGATGCATTTGATGATCTGTACAACAACATGGAGACTTGTAATGGAGTCAAATCTGTTTACAGATTAGACAAATAAAGGAACAAGGAAGTCATCACTGTATCCTTTTCATTTAACCAATGCTTGTTTCCTTTTATGTCCTCTAAAAATAACGTTACCTATTTCAAATACCTCTTGCTTTGCCATCAGTAATTCTCCAGTATAGAATAAACCCTCAATAGTTTCACTATTAAGATCCTTTATTTTCTACTTTATTAGATTAGTGCTTTGGAAGTTATCAATTATCAATTATTCTTTTCTCCAATTAGGTATGTAGAATTTTCCAATCATCTTTTTTAATTTAGGTTTAAGCTTTACTGGTACCATATCACTATAAAAATTGAAAAAAACAGGTCCTTGTTTCTTTTTTTCACTAGCTTCTGTTGGTGTCATTCTAATACTTGAATGTTTTGTGTTGTTGAATTCTTTTACTAATTTAGGTAGTATATCAAGATAGTGTGTATTACCTTGAACTGTAAAATTGCTTCCACATTTTGTTCTTTATCGTCTGATTCTAAAGTTCAACCACTGAGGATTTTTTCTCATTCTCGGTTGAGTACAGATGTTCACTATGATTATTTAGTAAGTATTTCCAAATTTTGTTATTGAACTCTTTACCCTTTTCAGTCCAAAGTTATTTAGGAATTCTACCTTCTCTAAAGATAGGTTTTAATGCTTTAGTTACAGATTTACCTTTTTTATCTTTCAGTGTTATGATCCTACCATATTTACAGAACACACCGAGCACCATTAATAGATACTTACTGAGAATAGGACGACCCTCCTACTAATATTTTTCTATTATTCCTTGAACGTTTGTGCGATATTAGCATGAGGGTAGTGTTCTGTTGGCTCACTCACAGGCCCTTGCTCCCCCCATACTAAACGAGAAAAAAATACTCCTTTTGACATTATCTGGCCTACCACCTCCCACATTTCCACAACAATATGTTTCTGCAACTAAATTTTGGAAATGTGATACTGATTTGAATGACTCTGTCCTTGCCTTGCTGAATGCATGCCCGATTCTATTACACAAAACTTTGAATTAGAAGCTGACTTTTTACAACTGTCAATTTACTGGCAATATCAACCCCCCTCCTCCCACAATTCCACCCCTTATTCTCTGTAAGTTAATTATAACAGCTTCTATTGAAATAGCGATACTGCTCATGTTCATCCCTCCCATTAGATACTCTCGGATTTTTGACGCTTACAAAAAAGGTTTGAATCTTTCGAAAAGTTTCTGCAACAGTTGCGAAAAAATTGAAAATTTCTTGACGTTTTTGCAAAAATCGTGAAAAAATAATGTCAAAAATTTTCTTTGCCCTTCGGGCAAGATTATTCAAAATCGAAAAATACAAGTTTTTTTTAGCTCCCTCTAAAATTTCACCCCCAAACCTTAAACTTAAATAATAACTTTATTATGCGCATTATCGATACCTACCTGTATACAAAATGTCACTACAATATCCTGAGAAACCAATTCGTGCGACCAGTTTTACTTCTGAATTAACCCTTGTCCCCTTGTGATTGAGGTATGGGATAGAACTTAGATTTTTGCCTGTGGAACGGTCAGCTATATCCAAACTTTGGCCGAATATAGCTCTGCTGGCGAGCGAAGCGAGCCAACAGGACAATAACCTTTATTTCATGTATAAAACTGTTGCATATCAATAATATCAACAGTACAAATTTTGTCTATTGATTCACTATACACATGTCGTCGACTGAAATTTCTTTCAATATTTTCATGAAGTTAGTTTGCTAGTTCTATTTCCCAGTCTTCACTCGACGACCTTTCACCTTTTTTAGAATACCAAGACCTAGTTTTTGTACGTTAATACCATTTCTTGCCAATTAATGATCCCATCGTCTATCTTTTTTAGTGTATATTGTCTAGTACTTTATTCTGCTTTAATCTGCTTTATTCTTACATTTTTTATCATCTTTGCAAACAGCAGAATCAATGTCATAGCTCATAGCAGCTGCATCTGTAGGTCTGGTAGACTGGCAGAGTCTGATAGACTTGTTGACGAAGAGGTTTAATCCCTCAAAAAAAAGTATAGTCAAAGAACAAAGCAAATATTTAATGATTTGAATTTGTTAGCTAATATACCCAAGCATTGACCTTCTGGTAAGAATTAATTGATTGGTGGTATACTTTGTAACACAGATCTGGGACAGTTGATAAACCAGTTGACATTACTACCAGAATCAAAACATGCTGGAAATAATTTGGTTGCTCTACATAACGAAATTTTAGAAATTCTCGACCATTTACTTAAGCTAGGTGTTATTAACAAGTCTCAATATGACTCATATACGAAAATTTATGTAACATACTAGTATACTAAAATATGGTTTCCAATTTCATAAACAGTGAAGATGTCGTAAATAATCTAAAAGCCATAATTCCATCGTTGAATTTCAACCTGAGATCAATTTGGTCAAAAGTAAAAGCTTAAGCATTGCTCTAGATACTGTCAAAACGAGCTATCGTTGGTATAGCATCTTTAATACGTACAAAAACAGTACTTACTTTAAAATACTCACATGATAATGCTACTACACGGACTACAGTACATAACATTTTCTGATGGAAAGTACAGTTGTATTGAAATTAATAACTTTATACAACAGTCTCTATCAAGTAACAAGCATTCAATGACTGGTATTAGTCTAAGCTTTATACCAAGCCATTCTAAAATCTATGCAAATCTTGAAACTGGTTTATGAAATGGATCTTCAGCTTGGGGAATTTTCCAATTTGATTGATTTCAAAAGTAGCAAATTATCAGCATCCACTCATGGATCTAAAAATCCAAACATCACCAGGAGTCGCTGTCGAGAGTGTTTATATCTATTGTAATCTTATATCTGAATCTATAGTTTCAGAAATACAGAAGGTTATTCGGTTAGTAATCTTCACATAAGCTACCCTTTTTCAATTGAAGGTAGAAGACTATTGTTTAGTAAAATTAACACCAACATTATCAAAAACTGAGAATATATCTAACTGATAATCTCGATAGATCGTTAGATTTGAATAGATTACCGGTTTTTATGACTGATTATTAAGGAAGATGTATAAAATAACATTCTTTAGTTATATATGAGAACAATCCATGCTCATGAAACTTCTGAAGGTAACATTGATACTGGTGAATGTATTGATGATAAGGATGAAATAGAGATTGGCGGTGGTATTAATAATATTAAGAAATCTATTGGGAAGGAAGTCACACAAATATTAACATCAAAGGCCACCAAGGGTGTCGCACAAAAGGCTATAGCAAACACTATTGAAGAAGGTGCTAGTAAAATTGGCTCTAAAATTGATCAAATTGTTGCTGATAAACTAGATAGCAAATTTAACAAAAAAACCACAGCTACAGAGAATAAAGGTGATGTCATTGTAGAATTATTAAGATCACACCCAGATGATAAGCAATTACAACTGAAGGAGACTCGATCAGTTTTATCATTAGAATTGAACAAATTATTAAATATGTAAAAATTAATTATCTAGTCTATTAATGTATATGTCATTTAGATTACCAAAACAAATAGTACGAACATGTATTGGTAGACCTAACAACTCTAATAAATTACATATACATATACATATACATATACAAATACATATACATATACATATACATATACATATACGTATACGTATACATATACTTATACGTATACATATACATATACATATACATATACAAATACCATTTCTAGAGCTTGATGTGCAAGGAAACAAAACAGTAGATAGTAGTCCTCTGATGGTTGTTGATAATATATCTACTATAAACAGTGGTTACAGCCTTATTAGAGGACTTCATATTGAGGCTTATGGTGTAACTGTTTATGATAATCCAGAAATCAATTAAGCAATAATTGTTAAGAATCTTCTTGAATTCAGTAATGGTTATGGTAATAGTGTTACTAGTAGTATGTTTTTTTATAAGAATACAGATAATAGTTCAACAAAATTCTACGCTAGGTTTTATAAAAGAAAAGCACTTTTTGCTGGGAATCAAACAGTGAATATTATTCTACCACTGAACAGATATGGAATTTAAGGTTTTCAAAACGAACTCGCTTCTTCTGGGAAATACAAATCCAGTTTCGTTTTAGAAGATGACTCAAATATGATCTATTGAAATGATTCCACAGCTGCTAATAATAGTCGATATATAGTCACGAAATTTGTGCTTTGTATTCCTAAAATAACCTTTAATTCTTTTGAACAACAATTTTATCTATCTAATTATTTAAAACCACACATCTGGAGTTACGATTCAGAAGGGAGCTGTCAGCTTAACATCTCGACAACAATCAGGCATATTCAAAATTGTAACATCAACAAGGAAACCGAAATATGTTTTTATTTGGTGTATCAGTCAGACTAAAAAAATCACAACAGGGTAATATCTTTATTTTTGATACATAAAACATTACTGGTGCTAATAATACAAAATCTCATTGTTAATTCCTCAAATTGAAATGAACAATGGCATGTTTTATCTACAAATTGCTCCAAGATCAAACACAGAACTTATCAATCACTGATTGAGTATAGAAATATATTTAGTATCCTTGAAAATGATCATTTGTATGATCTAGCATCATTTCAATCAAAGTATGGTATTATTTTTATTGAACATGTCAGGATCAGAAATTAGATAACTCACTTCTGTTATCACTTCGTTATGAGCTCAAAAGATACTTCATCTGCTAATTATGTTTTGTTTGCACTGGTTCTATATGAAAAAGAACTACGTGTTGATGTCCTTGGTAATAAAGCAGTTATTACTTTTAAATTAAATCATAACACATAGATATTATATGAAATTATCTAAACTATTAATATATGACTGAATTTTGCAAATACAGTGTTAAATTGTCTGAAAATCAGAAAATCAAAATTTGCTAAGCATTAGTGAATAACTCTCCCATTACACTGAGACTCTTAAGTCGGCAATTGAATGGTCCAGACGAATTAATGTTAACTAACGCACAGGTTAAATGGATACAGAAAGCAGAATCACTAAAGAAAGGTCACTGTACTCTAGCCTGATGTCACTTGGCACTAAATTGTTACCAACGGTAACAAAAGCAGCAGCAAAAAAAATTCTTGGTTTAGCAACTGGGCTGTCCAAGCTCTAGGATTTTGTGGTATGAATAAGGTATTAGGTTCCGACCAAAAAGGTGATTTTCTGATTTCGCGAAAAATCAATCAATTGATTGCACATAAAGACCTACTAATAAAAAATCAGAGAGAACAGAATACGGCAGCTCTTCAATCTAGTGGTAAATTAGTAATCAAGCTAACACCAAGGCAAAGAGGCGGATTCCTTACCGCTCTTCTTGCCAGTATCTGTGTTCTGAAGCAATTAAATGCTCTCTCTGGTAAAGGGCTTCAGAATAAAAAACCAACCGGTAACAGCCTCGAAAACCTCCCTTATTCTTATAAGTTAGTACCATAACAACCTAATAAAATTGATTCAATTATAAATTATAAAATTGAAATAATATTGATTCAATTATTAGAAAATGAATGTCATATTTTTAATACTGTTAGATGAATGACAAACTTTCCTTAAGAAGCTTACTACATATATTATTCATAAAGTCTATTTGTTATCATAGCTCTAAACATGATTAAACTTGCATACAGAATATTAAATCACTTTGCTATTGTTTATGCTGTGAGAGAAAAATAAGACAAGATTTTCCCATTAAAATGTTATAAAAGGTGTCTACCTATCTGCTTTTATATGATGTAAAACACAATGAGCCTACATATCTGTATATTTGATAATGATTGAACGATATGATTATTATCATTGATAGATGCTAAATATCAATTATTTTTAAGATGTACTGCTATAGAGAAAAAATGATATGAATTAAATATGGGCAATCGATATATGTTTTATCATATTAATTTTGTAATTTCCCCCCCATCAAGTTATTATAGTATATTTCGGATAATCGCAATTCGGATAAACGCAATTTTCGGTTGATTGCAATCTTCCCTGTGAAACGGATTTTTCACTATATATTTCAACCTGATAATCGCAATTTTTTGCACGTGTGATTTCGGAAATTTCGGTTAATCGCAATGCCCTGCTGGCGAACTCGGGTCAAAATTTCAGGTAAATATTGTGCAAAAGCCACAAATCCTTTGGAATTTCAAAGCCCTGAGCGCTAATATCTTCCTAGGCGGAGGACATCGTTCACCAGAACTTAGCAAAGTCCAGAACGCAAACTGTGCTCACATCCTTTTTCAAGTCGAATTAAACTATAATACATGTAGTACATTGCAAAAAAAACCCCCCAAAACTAAAAACGATAAAAGGACAAAAAACAAATGCTTTTTAATGAAGCCATAGTGCAATTAGCATTATGACGGTCCCCAGCCCGTTCAATATCAAAGTGAAGAGCATTTTCGGTTAAACGCAATTTCGGTTAATTGCAATTTTTTCCGTGCAACCAAGGCATTGCGATTATCCAAAATATACTGTATATTAATGAAATTATATTACATAAATTAAATGTATAACAAACAACTTTATAGGACACAAAAATAGAATTTATTACATGAATCCATTGCATAACAAGACTAGTATAATAATTGAGGAATTTATGCGTACTGGAAAATTTTTAATAAAAGATGGTCAAGAACCCAAAAGTAATATACTACTTTACAGGTCCCAAGATGTTGTGTATGAGTGAACGAGAAGAATATAAAGCAGGTGAGAAGAAACTACTACCTGGGAAGCTTTATTACAGAAGCTGAAAGGCGTATAGAAGAAATCAAGAGAAGAATGTGTGGAGCAAAGTTTGCCTTTCATAAAATGAGAAATATTCTTACCAACTCCCACCTATCAGTAAAAACAAGACAAAGAGGAGTTATAAGTAAGGTCAGTGTTATTGTACGAATCAGAAGCTTAAGCATTGAATAATCAAACGGAGAAGAAGATGGAAACATTTGAAATTTAATGCTGGCGAAGGCCTCTGTAAAGATCTTGGACAGAAAGGATATCGAACGAAGAAGTTTTAAAAGATTGAGTAGTAATATAAGATTACTAGTAAAGATAAGAGCGGGACGGATGAGGTTATTAGGGCATGTCACGAGGAGAGAAAGTATAGAAGACTCAATAAAATCACAAGTGGTAGAGCAAGAGGAAGACAAAGAGAGAAGTACATGGATGGAATGAAAAGAATAGTAGGAGATGGAAGCACAGCTGCACATATATTGTAAATAGCAAGAGATAGAGGGAAATGGCAATCTTTAGTCGCCAACGTCTATAGGNGTTAATCTAGCATGGTTAAGATATTCAGGATCTGATAAAGTTACAGGCAATTATTTATAATAAATGCCAAGTTCCTTTCGCCTACTTTTCTTTATAGACGATGGTAAATACCACTGGAGACCTTGAAAGACAGGATAATATATCAAACATACCAAAGCAAGATGCTTGTTCCTAACCAAGTAATCTTTGCAACCATATTTTTTAATATATGACTGTAAAAATCGATCTGGACGGGAAGACATCCTGATTGAAATAAGGATCAGTGCCACTGCCCTATTGTGTTCGCTAGAAGTACTTACCATCGAAAGCAATACCATATCCCTCCACACCCCTCGATCTTTGGTCGATATCAATACCTATATCACACTTGTTGCGTTAAGCAAAATTGTCAATACTTTAATGCAGTCTAAAATGAACACTACTGTAAGTACTTCAGGCTATCAACATAAACAATAACAAAAACGGAGCCTGCAGATATTCTAACATTGTATAAATTGAATACACAAATCCTCTAGTCATGTCCTGCATACATAAAGTGATCGAACATACATACATGGTATACAGTGTTCGGTAAGAAAACAACAGTCTTACAAAACGTTGGCTAGTTGTATATACAGAAAGAATGTATCACTGAGAGAAATAGCAATCTTTGAAGACAAACGGTAAAATATTAATAAATATCTGAAAAAGATAGTACCAAAGAAAAATTTAATTTTAGATGGCTAGGCTACAGAAGTCAAATAGGATAATTCAATCTCTAAGTGCAAGAGGATGATTATTATTTTCTCATTTGCATTTTCTTCCTTTTTTGCCTTTGCAATTTCTGTTATTTTTATTTAGTACACGAACGTAGAATTTTGGTTTTGGTCAAATGAAGTGGTGGATAATTAATTACTTCTAATAAGAATGATCTAGCACCATTTTGGGATTCTCACCATTTCTGGTCAACATTCTGAATGATACTGAAATTTCCAGTTGTTTCTTTATCTGAGTTGCTAGATTCTCTAAGTTGTTCTTCTACATTGGAATCATTCCTACTTCATTGAAATGCTAAAATCGTCACACCTCATACTTTACTTGCCGATATTTATCTATGTTTTTTCTTCCCATTGCTTTAGTATAATGGTGATAATCATCATCTTCATTATCATCACCATCTTTGCCTTCTCCATCACTGTTACTCACAATATTTACCTTTGTCAAAGTAGCCCTTTTTTTTCCTGTCTGTCTGTTCCTTTATTTGCTTGTTTGTGATCAAGAAAGCTTCCAAAGATATCAAAGAAGTCCCTCAATTTTTTCAAGAACCATTGGCAGTGGTCCACTAAAAAGTTGATTAGTTTTTAGTAGCTACCTTACTTTTAAGCAGGTACCCAGAGCAAATGGTGCACAAACTACATTTTGACTTATTACTCAATGTTGTGAATTGTATTTTTACTAAACCTTAAAAAAAATTAAATGCTTTGATGAACATTATCAACAATACCAAATGCTGCAAAACTAGACAAAGGAAAGTAGGAATGTGAGAAAAACCCAGCACAAACCTATTTATATGAAGCCATGGTCTCTGCCAAGTGTCACTACCTAATATTATTATTTTGTTCTTGTCTTTTTAAAAAAGTACATATTTATGCCATGGAATTCTTGACACAATATGGCGGCTGGTTGTATGGCTAGCTCTACCAGATACAGAAAAGATATAAAATACTTTTTTGATCTCTCAAACAACGTTTCAGAAATACACAGAAATAACGAGGAGACAACAAAAGAAGATTATCACCCTAAAGGTCCAGGGTTTGAACAGAGAAGTGAAACAAAGTCTTCTCGCAGACGACCTCTTTCATTGGTTCCCGAAGCCCCTTCATTAGAGAGCACTTCCCCTTAGTTGGTCGAGAATGGGTGTTCTAGCATGCTAGACCACAGATCTTGCAGGTAGCGACCCTGGACTCAAGACCCAACCAAGGAGAGACAAGAAGTCTACATTGAATCTTAGAATTTAGCTTATACTTTGTAAAATGACTTAAAAAAAGAAAAGGTATGCACACTTAGTGTTGAATGTATTGGCAATTAAAATTCCAACAATTCCAGACATATTTTTTTTTAACAATACAGATTGTAAAGATTGATGCTAAGCTGTTAATTCTCAACAAAAAAGTGACCAAATACATCAGAAATAATAGGTAATCACCAACATGCACTTACAGAGGAATGTACCTTATCTGGTGATGAGTCTTTAGTGACCACAGAACACTATTTTGTGTCTGACAGGGACAATACCAAATCACATCTTCGTTTTTGTAAAGGGTTTTACAGTTACTAAGTGGAAATATGGACTCAATTAAAAATTTATTCAGAAACAACTAACACAATTTTGACGCCATGACAATTGTTGCTTGCTGCAAAGACGACACAGTCTATTACTACAACTACATGACACCACTAATCAATTATAAATTTCCTGATTCTTTTCGGCTTTGTCCAATAACTGAAATGATCGCAGACTTCTTAGTTGGCTTCTGATTGCAGAGGAAATGAACCATCGTTTCCAAGGACATAAGATATAGACATAATGACCTGTTCCTGAAATGGAATTAAAAATAAGTGGCTAAATAATAAATAATACCATACTTTTAAAATCAAAGTGGGTATTTGTGTAGAAATGTAGAGACATTTTGTAATAGGCTTACGATCATTTCTTATTTCTAATTATCATTTGAAATAACCTGTTTTACTTTTTTCATTAGTATCTTATAATTAGTAAGGAATAAATCCCATTTATTGCTTATTGGTTAAATAAAGATGGAAAGTAATATTATCGTTAAAAGTAATACTGGAGAGGAGATAAAACCACCCTTTTCTTCCAAGTATATTGAAGTGTAAAAGTAAAGGCTTTTTTGTCTTGGTGATTTGATGTGCCATAACCGGTCGTTGAGTAACTTATTTGATACATTACATTCTATGATAAGCCAATTGGAGAAGTCAAATAGTATTACTTTCTATTGTCCTCACTAGCACCTATTTTTGTAAAGCTCTTTTTTATGCTCTTAGTCTTTTTGATTCCCCTAATAAACTAAATTTCTTTAGATTTGGTTTTCTCTTTATATGCCAAATAACCAGCTGCGTACCCATATTTTTGAATGAGATAATCCTGGAGAAATGACTTAAGCGATTATACCCATAATCTGAAAAATATCTGGTAAATATTCTGTTGAAGTAATCATATTCGTAAATTTATCACAATATTAAACAAGCATGCTAAAGCATCACAGACGCAAGGTAACAGTGAATACTAGCACATATATAATAGCAAACCGTATAACAGTAAATAAAATAGTAATGAAATATGAATAGAGGGGAATACGTTTGTTCTAAATACATGTAGCTTGATTCATTACGTTCCAACCATAGTCATTTGGAGTAACAAATCGGATAATCAATGTTAGCATTTACCTTTTGAGCACTCTCCCCGAAACTTACACACACATATATATATATACAAATACACGCATACAACATACACACAAACACACATATACCCATACACACATACACACACACACAAACACACATACACACATACACACAAACGCACATACACACATACACACAAACACACATACACACATACATTCATTTAAAACAAACATTTCAGTATAGGAAAACTGGAAATTTGGTAGATATTAGTATAATGTACACAAATAGTAGCACATGGTACAACTGTAAATAATGTAATTTCTAACTATGAATGCAGAGGAGCTTTTTTCATGAAAGAAGTTAGCTTATTAATTTTCAACGATGGTCATTTGCAATAACAAAAGGCAAAAAACTTGAGGGTATTTAAAACATTTTCACAAAAACCTAGACAAACACATTTAGTTGTGTACATATTGGCTTTCAGATAAACAAGTAAACCACATCATGACAATTTTTTTCACCTATCACACCCTCTCAAAGTGTGTATGTTACAAAGAGGATATTGAGGAAAAATGCGTTTTGTTTAGGAAGAAACGGTTTTATTTTGTGGTAGAGGCCAGGTTGAGTACAGACTGAAGTACATTAGTTTTCTTTTCATCTCGCATTTTTGACATGCTGTTTTAAGTTTAGGAATACTCACAAAATTTCCAACTGACCTGTGTGGTTGCCTTCAAGTCAGAAGAGTATCCCCTATTTATTTGTCGGTGATCTGCTAATATTAATTTGTGAAAACGTTCAATGAATTTGATTTATTGGTTGTTGAGAAATTGCTTGTCAAATTTCAGTTCTCATGTTTAGGTATATCCGTTATTAGGCTGCAGTTTCAGCTAAAGACGAAGAAGAAATAACACGATAAAACCAGATAATATCAGCAAGCAATAAAATAAATAAGTATCAACAATTCATAGATTGTTTGTAAAAGTTAGGAAAGTCATTTTTCTGGGATTCTTTGAAAATTTACTTTCTAATTCAATTTACCTTTTTGTTTTTTCTTTTTCATTCAAATTTCTATTTACTTGCACTTTAATTACAAAAAAACACACATTAACGATTTTTATCCTGATTATTAAGGGACAGGTCACAGACCTGCTTGGTATCTCTTTATTGCCAAAATTTTCATTTTGAACTTGACTAAAACTGCATACTAGTCCATTAAAGCCACTTTATTTTTTCAATTCAAAGTAGTAGCTTTTACTATCAAACCAGATAATAGAGCATAGTAGATTTTCTTGACAGCATCAATATCTGTTAATATCCCCTACTGTTCTTTTCTGTAATTTCTATGGACTATTTCCATTTTCAGCATTTTCTAAATATGGCACCTGCAGCACTTCTATTTCAAAAGAAACCAATTTTTAACTTTCTTTAAAAAATTCCTCAGTTTAGTGAGTTGGTGTTATTACCAAGTAAAAAGATAAATATTTTTTCTGTACTTTTTTGAAGTTTTTGTGTACTACATCTCTTATTTTCTCGCTTTCAGCTTTTGAGACTTCTTCCTCATGGTGCAAATTGATGATTTCCTTTGTTTCTAGTGATGAAGATACTTTATGAATTTTCTTTTCAGTAAATTCGGTATCATCAATGTGAGGTTATGAGTTGTTATCTAATTCGTCAATTTTGGATTGGAATCGTGTGTTCGGGTTTGTTTGGAAGTGAGCTTTGAATATTATTAAAGCTTTTATTCTAGCTGTTCTTATTGCTATCCTTATCTTTGACATTCTTTGAAGATTTTCATGTTTTTCTTCAAATTTTCAATCTGCCCGTCTTTCCATTTTATATTCTGGTCCCCATACGTTTGCGTTTTTGATGATGTTTTGTATTTTCGCTAAACTTCACTTTCGGAATGAGCTGATGAACAGTAAGTAGGCCATCTACATCATCCCCTTTTTAATAGAAGCTGAATTTTTGTCTGGATTTGGAGTGGTTGCTATACCTCCAAATCTTCTCCATTTGCATTATGTTATTTTCACAATTTCTTGGCCTACCCTGAATTTTTGGATTTAAAAAATTATCTCGTTAAGAACGAACGCCGACAGATCCGATGGTAGAGCATGTTGCTATGATAACTATAGAAACTGGTTCAAATCCAGTTCGGTGCAAATATTTTTTTCACTTTTCTAAAATTCCAAGCCCTCTCCATCTACAGTTTATTACAGTGTATTTTCAAAGTCATGTACATCTACTTTCGTCTTTCAGCAATTAATAATCCCCTTAAGTTATATGTTTAAATGATTTTATATGATTTCAAACAATAACCAATCACAAATAACACACCTACAAGGTAGTATGATTATCTAGTTATTGGAGGGAAATATGCACTATGGTAAATATCCAGTTTCGTTAATTTTCTGATGTTATTAAATTCAAGATTTATATATATTTACGATAACCTTGTGACATTTTTCAAATGATCACCAGGTAAGATGGAACAAAATTTGTCCGTTTATTAAAGAAAATATACCTGTCTACTTTGTCATTTCTGAAAAAGCGAGACCACTGTTTTCTACGAACTTCCTTGTCTCCGCAATACATTTCAACACAAACTTCTAGTACGCATGTGCGTTGCCTTACTTTTTGTTTGTTCGTAGAATTGGTCCTTGAATGGTCCCAGTGTGCAACTATTGTACAGCGCCACAAATGGGGTTAAAAATTTCGGGTTCAGAAATACTCCCAGGTGAATAGCCTAGATTAAGTCACTGAGACGCCTTGCGTCGCGACAAGATGGTAAACAAAACAGCAAACTTCGCTGGTACTGTGCGAAAAATTGAATTATCAATAAATAATGAAATCTCCTAATCTCATGTTTCAGACAAAAATGCTGACATGTTGATAAAGATGAATAATGAACTTCTGTGTTATAATGTACCTGTCTGAAATGACAGTTTTGTACATGTACAATAACATTTTAATGGGTACAGTGAGATGGCTCAGATGTTCATTGAAGAATTAAGGGTGCCGTTAAAAACATGCCGGTCAGTGCAAAACCCAGAACATATGCAGCTGTGGGCTGTAATATCCTAAAGGCAAAAACAGCAACAATATTAATACTGATGATTACTATGCTGATGATCGCAATCACTATTATCCTTATTACATATTTATACCTCTTTTCTTATTTTTTCAATAATTAATAATCTATGGTTGTTGTGTTCTCCAGGTAATTTTGTTTTTTGCACCACGGGTCTGTTTAATATGGAAATTATTTTTAGTTTCGCCTGCAGTCTTCATCCCTATCCGCCTGCAGTTTCCACGCTTGACTTCATGAATATCCCCAAGAGTTTAGAGACATGCAATAAACTCTTCCGAAGTTTTTCAATTGTAGACCTGCATAGCCCTTTAATGTTCTACAAGCGGAAATCAAGATCGAAGGGTACATAAAACTTGTGTCTTCCAGAGAGTAGAGTTCAAAAGAAGAGCGAGCCATTTCTGGCTGGACAGTTGACTTCTATGTCTGGCTGAGTAACTAATTGATTGTTGCCATGACATATTTAGGATATGCTTGACAAGGCTGGATAATATCAACTTAAATTTTTTTTGTCTTCTAGCAAGTAGATTGCACTCTGCTACAGTATTTCATACACAAGGTGGAAAAATTACAAAAAAGTCATTTTTGTTCAGAGCGATGAAATCGAGTTGGAGGTTCACTCGGTAATGTTCTATGTGCACAAACCAATCTTTTCTCCATAAATCAGGATCACTGAAATTATTGATAGCCATTTACCCAAACCAATATTGACCAGAAAAAACTTTTTGGCGTTACTATAATGAAATAATACTCGATTTATTTTTATAGCATTTTGGATTTTGGAACAAACTGTGTTTATTACATCTTTTTAATCCGAAATAAGAAAGTGGTGCTTGTACATTGACTGGGATTGGTGATATCTTTTTACTTTTTACCACAATGCGACCCGATCTTGCTCTTCCATTTACATGTATGCATGCATTTTCCCATCTTTGTGTGTGCGTGTGTGTCAGAATCATTATTTTGGACCCCAATACAGCCTGGCTTACTTTCCATTCAGTTGTGGTTTGTGCAACCATACACACCACAGTTAAAAGCGGTATAATGGTGTTCAATATACTCAATTGAAGCACTATAACTCAAATGATCTTGGACATTACTGCAAAGATTGTTTTCACCGCCACTAATGTTATATGGTAACAATTCATTACTATTGAATACTATTATGCCACTTATAACTATGCTGTGTATGGTTGCACAAGCCACAACAGAATGGGAAAAAATCCAGGCTTTTTTGGCTCCAAATAATGATTCTGATAGAAAGAGGGGAAGAGAGAAAGAGGAAAAGAGAGGTAGTGCGAGAGAGTATTTATATAAATCTTATATTATAATCTTCAGTCAGTGATGAGTATTTCGGAACAGAGAGAGATCCTTAGTTAAAAGCACTTCTGTTTCAATTGTGCCAGAAGCTGATATCGAGCGATTTTTTTTTCATATTTTAATAGGGAAGCAATCGTACATCAGTGTCTAATAAAAACAGTTGAGAAACGAACCCAAAAGGGGGCAGCTCAGATAACCTTATGATCCGTACAACAGACAAAACTCCAGTTTCTTACTCCGTTTTTGTAATCAACTTTGATAGACTTAAGCGACGCTCCGTTCGTAACACCGCATAAAGAAGGTGTTAAGAGTCGGCCACACTTCGTAATCGACTTGAAAATAAACCGATACGACGAGAATTGGTATAATATTAAAATTGTTACTTAGTCCAGCCTATTAAACATAATGTGTATGAGTTAGATGCTAATTCGAAGGACGATAAAGTTTAACTTCCGATTAAAGTAACACCAGTAGACAGGAACGTTCTTATGAAATTCAGTAATCCACACTACAATTAGATGACGCAAAACTTCAAACGTTTGCGAGGTTTCGGCTGTTTAAGATACAAACATTAGGCTGGAGCTACCCATACAATTACCCTCGAAATTAATTGAAGCTGCTTTCCCCCACCGCCTGTTTATGAAAGGAAACCATAGCATATGATGGTTGTTGGTAGAGGCGAAAAGAAACAATAGCTATCAACGAGTTAGCAAGAAAATGATGACATTTCCTGTTCAGAGTAGACAACCAACTATTCGTGCATCAGCGTTCAGTAGCTTTCAAGGTCACTAAAATACGAAGTAAAATTTAAAACCGAAAAAATTCAGCGCTGGAAGCTCAAGTTGAGTTTTTTACCTATGAAATTGCATATTGACTCAGTAAAAATGATTTTGGCCCAAATTAATTTTCAAGGTCGACCAGGAGGTGAGGTTTATATACTGTCGTCAAGATGTTTTTGCCTATTTTATGGTCTTAAAGTGTAAATGATAAACGATCTGTGAAGAAATGTTAGAAAGTAACCTCTCTTTCAAGTAAGAGAACTTTGTCAAGGGTACTGGAGTTTCCGATTTATCTATCTCTCCTTGGAATCACCTCCCAAAATCTCAGCCAATTAATGTGGTTCCCACTGAACTTTATTAAATTTAATTTGTTCAGTTTATCAGTGTAACTTATCAGTCGTAATGGAATGCCTTCATTTGTTCTTATGGAAAATTTCAAAGGCAGCTTTTTTCTTCTTCATATTTGTGTTGGAACTCTTCTCCGATTTCAAGTTGTTCCGTTTGCTTTTTTTCGCTCACGTTCATCTGCTAATATTTGTTTTTAGCGAGAGTTCAGAGTTTCAAGAGCTGCTTCAAAACTACTAACATCATTTTCAATGCCTGCTTCCCATCTATAAACATGTTTGTCCGCATCAACTTTGCTTTCCACAGCTTCAATTTTTGCCATGTTAAGTTTTTTCACGCATACCTCTCCTCACCTTTTGACTTTACTTTATTTTACTCACTGTACTTTTCAAAAACTAATTTTTACTTCAAATCCTTCTCTTAAACACTGCTTGCGCGATCCAACAGTGTCCACACTTAGCAGCAATTAATGTGCAAAACTACTCAGCCCTGATCGAGAAATTGCTGACCAAGCACTGAAACATGTTGCGTCATCCAGGTCTGATAAAATGCAAACTATTCCGCTTTACAATTTTAAGATGTGTCATGTCTTTATAGGGACTTCTATAGTCCCTACTGAGTAAAGTGAGAATATGGAACCCTTACTACATAAGGTTTGTATACTAGACTCGTTTCTTGTGCGGCTCTTATTTGTTAGGTGAAATGCTCGACACTATATGCACTTTATTTAATTTGTAAAGTTCATGAACCAGTTTGTGGGGAAATTTGTCCTTTTCATTACTATAGAATTAAATTTGTGAAACATATACAAAAACTAGAAAAGCAATGACGTGATTTAAGACTAACCTACAATAAGCACTTATACTCTTTGATTTACGTGAATCTCAGAATATCTTTATCATAGCAATTCAGTTAGCATAATACCGGCACTAGCAGTTCTGTGACCACAAGCTTTATCACACATTTACATCGATTTGGCAATCCATTATTCACAAGAATCTAAATCTCACAAACTAGAATGTCAAACATCACAGAAGCACTATTTTTGAAGACTAAAGAACCTTAGTTTCCAATATAGTTTCCCTAATTTTGTCCTTGTTCTCCACGGCACCTGATAGATCTCTTCAGCCACGAAAGGCGTTTTGTAATCACCTCCTTTTTTAGCCAAAAGTCAAAAACTGTAACTGTTACGACCTTGACACTGCTTCACTTTATATTCAAGTGTAAGGCTCATACGATAAGACTCTTCCTAATTCAATTAATAGAAAAAATAGACGCTCCTTAATAGCTGAAATGAATTTTATTGATCGTCCTCTAAATTTTCATTTGCTGTTGCGTTTTAACAAAAAGTGGTCAAACAATATATATAATATATATATAATATACATATATATAATATACATATATATAATATACATATATATATAATATACATATATATAATATACATATATATATATAATATACATATATATATTATTTATTTATATATATATATAT